>JBBVQN010000130.1:0-39474 GCA_038993655.1 Talaromyces verruculosus | reverse complement strand
GCACGGGGAGTTTGAAATATCAAAAATATTACTTCGGTGACAATATTACTTGGGTGACGCGCACCCTCACCCGGTTACGGGTGAGGTGCGCGCTAGCGGCACGGGTAATTAGCAACTACAGAAATAGAACAAAGGCCGTCAACATAGGCATCCGTTCCATGTGGCGCGAGACAAGGCTACCGGATAAAAAGCAGCCTTGATGGCTGTACGAAGGTGGCTTGACCAGAAACCGACTGTGATATCAAGACTCGAGGTAGTCAAGTAAGCAGGGTAGTAAATAAGCACCTCGGAATTGATAGTAGGCTGTACTATATAGCTAGCTACCCATGAAATAGAAAAAATGATTCAGAGTGAGTCACTGCGGAAGTCACATATAGGGTTAGGGTTAAGGAGATGGAAACCGTGGCAATCTCCCGGCTGCGGCAGCACGTTGTTCCGACGGTCCCGTGACCTCTTCCCACACAAATCGAAATTCGCCCTGCCCTCGCTAAGCCCACTCTCTCCGTCCAGCGAACGATCGATCTTTCTTTCCATCCACCAAGAGTCGACTTTTCCATCTCGCTGTCCTCGATTTCATCCTCAGCATCTAAACATGGGTAAAGTTCACGTAAGTTGCTCCCAGTCTTTTGATCTATGACATGCACGCCTCCGGTATACTTGCGTTGGGCCATCTGCGACAGTTCTGAGTCATCACTGCAAACCGCCGCCGTCCACATTTTCGTCCTCGACATGCACAGATCTCCAGCATTGTGCGTTTCGAATATCGATAATTACGCGAATTCACTCCTACTCGATCTTCGATTCACTCGAGTTTTGACGGATAATAAATGGAAAGACCGGATTCCAAATGATGGATATCGCACAGCACTGTTGAAATTTTGATCCCACCATTTTTCACGATCGCCGTCCATCAACATTTGCATCGAATTCCAACGAGTTTTGCAGTTCGGCTCAGACGGCTTATGGTCCTTTGCGAGATACCGCTTGGAATACCATGTCAATACATGTCGCAACATGAGGCTGACAAATATATAGGGAAGTTTGGCTCGTGCCGGTAAGGTCAAGGCCGCCACCCCCAAGGTCGACAAGCAAGAGAAGGTACTGTTCACATGACAACAAACAAAATATACACGACTCGATCGACTAACCTATGAAATAGCCCAAACAACCCAAGGGCCGTGCTAAGAAGCGATTGGTCTACACCCGCCGATTCGTCAACGTCACATTGACCGGCGGCAAGCGCAAGGTACGAAACTTTCGGTCTCAAGTTTCTCGCAACTCAGCTAACATGTTTCTTGCTCTAGATGAACCCCAACCCTGGCTCTTAAACAATCGGAGCGTGCTATTGAACGAAAATGACGACTGAAAAAAAGGTCTAGCGAGCCTAGACCATCAGTGGGCGGAGCAGCCTGGACTAGGCTTCTGTGATGGATAGCTTGGAAATGGGCAGATTCACGTTTTCTATGTCTACTATTTATTTTTTCGTTGCTCCTATGCAATTCGGTGTTTATCAACAAGGGATGGCTTTTTTTCAAGTTTTCTTCGAGACATTGCGGTGTCATGTGAATTCATCGACAACTCTTCGATAGAAAATTATACATAGTCGCGGTTGGGAGTGACATCTCGATCGTCTAATGCATTCAAGTGCATGAAGGTCCATCTTGCAAATTACCCTGCTGTAGTTGTGTAGCGATCTGCGCATGGGCCATAGACAGGGCCTTCTCTAAGTCGGTCGTCAATTGCACGCAAATGCCGGCGGACCGGACATCAACCTTTTTGTTTCTTACCTCTCACACAGGACCATCCTTATGCGCAACTCGTTCCATTCATATCCACCGTTAAGATGAGCCCAGATCAACATTCCGAATCAGTCATGTAGTAGACACTGCCAATACTTCTTGAATACGTCCCTCGGCTTGCTGTTGCCGAAATGCGGGGGAGTACAAATGGCATGGAGATCATACGATCAAGGCAATCAACACCAGCGACAGTCAGACTGCAATGATACAAGAATGACAATGTGGGCAAATCCTCCAACGAGCACCTGAAAATTCTCGAAGACGCCGAAACAACCGTGTCGATAAGTCTTCAAATCATCTTCCAAATTGAACTTTGAACTCCCCCAAGACCTGGTCTCCTATCTGAAGCACCTAGACGAGTTCATCGACAATGAAATCACCCCATTGCAGGAGTCCAACGACAATCAAAGATTCCTCGACCACCGCAGAGAAGATGCGCGCACAAACTGGGCTGCAGGAGGCACCCCTACCGAAGAATGGGAAGAGCTACTGATCGAAGCTCGACGACGAGCTGACAAGGCTGGATTTTATCGCTTCTCCTTACCTAAAGAATATGGAGGTTCTGAGGGTAGCAGTCTATGGATGGTAGTCATCCGAGAACATCTCGCTTCAAAAGGGTTGGGTTTATTCAATGATCTTCAAACTGAGGCTTCCGTTGTTGGCAATTTCCCTGTCGTCGAGATGTTCCTTTAATTTGGGAATGAAGCTCAACGAAAACAGTTTATCTGTGGACAGCTGGATGGCCATGTTTTGATGACTTTTGGCCTGACTGAACCACATCACGGCTCTACTCATTTGGAGACAGTGGCTGTCCGTCATAGTCGAGCTGGTCAGTCTGGGTGGCTCATAAATGGTCAGAAGATGTGGCAGACAGGCCAGCATAAGGCAAAACATTGTATCGTCTTTGCACGTACGTCTGGGAAAGCAGGTGCGTTGAGTGGTATCACTGCTTTCATCGTGCCTGCAAATTCAGATGGAGTTCAGATTGAATCATATCAATGGTAAACAGCCGCACCTTACGTTCGAGCTGTTAAAGCTTAGCTAACTTACTGGATGAAGGACCTTTAATATGCCCACAGATCATGCCACGACCTCATTCACCGATTTCTGGGTCCCAAAAACAGCAATACTCGGACAACTCAACCACGGACTGTCCGTAGCCCATTGCTTCGTCCACGAAAACCGCATCCGACAAGCCGCATCAAGTCTCGGTGCAGCAAACTACTGCGTCCAAGAAAGCATCGAATATGCCAAGACGAGGAAACCCTTCGGTCGTGTTCTCATCTACAACCAAGCCATCCAATTCCCACTCGTTCGACTGGCGACTCAAATCGAAATGCTTCGACTGCTCATCTACAAATTGCCTGGCAGATGGACCGAACTGAGAAATCTCGAATCGAAGAAGTGCTCACAGATCGGATATCTATGTGCAATTATTGGGCAAATGCGCTTTGCTGTGAAGCGGCCGATCGAGCTATCCAGGTACATGGCGCTATTGGGTATAGTCGTCACAAACCCTTTGAGCATATCTATCGGCATCATCGGCGGTATCGTATTACCGAAGGCTCGGAGGAGATTCAGATGCGCCGTGTTGGTGCGAAGTTGGCTGGTCTTACGCATTCTGGAATGAAGTCTGGATCGAAGACGAAGCTTTAGGACTAGGTTAGCATTGTTTGATGGTGTTGTCCAACAGAACAAAGACTTTCATCTGTCCAATGATTGTGAATGCGAGTTATGCTAAGTCAACATTTCTTATCTTTGTATGATAAAAGCCTACAACAAAGAGCCGTACTGATGACCGCTTGTCTGTATCCCAAGTCCATCACTGTAACCAGTGACCAACAAAGGAGGAATTAAGGTTCGCCCCTTCGGAGTTTCTCATTGTATGTCGGCCTCTGGAAATAGCGAGGGCCGAGATTGAGAAGCTATTGTTGCGCTAACTCGACGGTATGTTCAATGGTTAAGGGCATAACCACATTGTAGTCGACGCTGAACAAGTCTACCTAGGCATACGAACCTTATTTACATAGGGATACAGCTTCAATTGAATCTTTCGAGAATCAATTGTCAAAGAGAAAAGAGTTATTCAGATTAAACAATACGTTTCAAGTCAATTACTTCCTCGATATGCTCCCTACAAACCAACCAGTTTCAACGGCATTCATCACCTCAAACTCCCAGCGAGTGACATACGCAAGACCGAAGCCTTCTACGCTCAAATCTTCGCCTTTGAATATTGCCCCGAGTTAGACCACTACACGCCCGACAACAAACTGTTCGCTGTACTCCCGACATACAAACCAGCAGGCCTGATGCTCGAGATTCGCCACAATCCGGAGCAGGCTAAGTTCCAAAAAGGCTGGGATCCGGTGACATGGGGTGTTGATTCACGCAAAGATCTGGAGGAATGGTGTGCTTGGTTTGATGAGAAGGGTGTCAGTTATTCCAAAGTGCTTACGGGGATGAAAGGATGGGTGATGGCGGCCGAGGATCTGGATCGGAAGATTGTGCGGTTGTACACGACGGAGGAGCATGAGTGGACGACTGATATTGACAGGGATACTTACTGGCTGGGATAGAAATAGAGTGAAGCACTAAAAGTAAATCAAAAACCGATCAGTACCTAGGTATCCCCTGTTTAACAAGGGATGTGCGGCGATCCCCGGTTTCGAGTCATGGAAAGATTTCGGCGGTCTTTAATAAAACGATCCTTCCAAGGTTCCAGTAGAGTGATATATAACTCCCTACGCGGATAGTTCGACTCCCCTGTCCCTGGATTCTCTTCTTCCATCCTCGTTCTTCAACCTAGGTACCAACCACATCTTGTCACTTTACAACTACTCGCCATCAAGAACGATTATTCGATATTTTCAAACTTTCTCTTGAATGCACATGTATTAATTGCGTGACTATGTGAATTGTCAACTGTCTACATGCCTTAAATCACCACAGACAAAGGTCAAGGCCTAGTTAGCATACTGCTCAAGCTCTTTAATCTCCGACGGCCCCAGCAACCCCAAGGCCTGTCGTCTTGTCGGTGAATTGGGATCAAAGTAGGGCTTTTCTGCCAAGGCCGTCACTCTGGTGCCATGTCTCGGTTCGAGGCCTTCATAATCCCAGCTTGCGTTGTGAATCGTGATACTATTAGTATCGGTCAGCTATTGCCCAGGGGTACAAAGCACACACGACGGATCTAAACAACATACCGGTTATCCCACAATGCGCTCGTTTTCGGGCTCCATTTGAATCGAACCTGGATGTCTGGGTTACGCTCATATACATCATACAAATAACCAAGAATCAAGTCGCTTTCGCCCTTGTCAAGACCTACAATTCTGACCGTCATAGAACGATTCACCCACAGAGCCTTCCAGCCGGTAGCGGGGTGCGTGCGTACCAATGGGTGCTCTCGCTCAACAAACTGAGGTCCCGCCTGTGGGTTTCCACGATCTAGATAAGAGTGGGCAGAGCGATAAATAGCTGTCTTGCCGTCAATGAACTTTCGGAATGAGGGAGATAGTTTCTCGTATGCGGAATACCCGCTTGCCCAGAGTGTGTCGCCACCAACGCTGGGGATGGTGTCGTTGTGGAGGTGGGTGATACCAGCAGGCTGGCTTTCGTGGACGAGATCGCTGTGCCATGTTGATGCGCCTCCAGTTTTGCGGAAGTTTGGTTCACGCTCGACGGCTTGAAGGGCCGGCCAGAGAACTGTCACGCCAGGGACCCCTGGTACTTGTCCTACTTGTGGCTATCATACTATCAGTGACCTTTTCTCAAATATTGACAGGGAGAAAAATGACATACATGAACTTCAACCTCACCATAGTGTTCACCCAACGCTTTCTGCTGCTGCGGAGACAGATCTTGGTCTCTGAAAAACACAACACTGCGCTCAGCAATAAGCAAAGCCAACTCATCCCGCTGCTGATTTGTCAAATCCTTGAGCTGCAATCCCACAATTTCAGTCCCAATATGTCGTGTCAGATGGATGACTTCTTTGGCAGCGCCTAGCAATGCTTTCTTATCGGGGTCAGCGCGACTACCAGCGTCCACATACTCTCGCGGCTCGCTGCGAATTTTGTATACGTCATCGAGATAGAGGGGCTTAGCAGGATTGTAGGGATATCCGTGCGATAGATCAATGCCGGCTTTTGTAAGACGTTCGATTGTTGCGGGAGGAATCTCTAGTCCATGGTTATCCTGCTTCGTCTGGACGATAAAGTCGGTGATGGAGGGAGAAATTGGAGCTGGGGCCATCGCGATGATATTATTGAAGATTAAGTAATCTATAAAGGTAAGATGTAGGCAAACTGAATATACTCTAGACTTCAAATGTCAAAATAATGTAGGTGGAATGCCTAAGTATGTATACTGCATCCGATGATAGTAAACCGACGGCCTATCTACAACTTCAGCCTGGACACCATAAATGTTCCCAATTCCATCATCAAAGGAGTCCAGCCTCGTTTTTTTCACCTGCTTGTTGATTTATAATACGTCGTTATCTCCAAGTGCTGCTAAATAGATGATTGGCTATAGGTCGATCTCAAAGAGGGGAAATGTTAGGGCAATCATATCATCAACCACCGCAATTGCACAATCGCATCCTTCCCCTCTCCTGCGTCCATCCACCTTCAACCTTGGATGATGTACGCCTAGTCGTATGATATCCTTCCAATAGGTGACTGACGGATGTGGTATATCTGTCTGTATCTTTTCTAGATTCTTTCCGTCTTTGTTGATTGACATTCTAATATAGATACTTCGCTCAATTGGAGCATTGCCAATGGCATGATTTCATACTAAAATGGAATCATGAACGTGTGCTTTTGAAATCTGGCGCCGTTGCCGATACTCTCTTATCTCGTGAGAATATATGTATACCCTTGTTCTATTGTATGTGGTGAGGCCATGGTAGTTGGATGAAATATCCTGATCGGGAAACCGGCTTAAATCTAACTGAGATTAATGGTATCGGAGTTCTGAATTCGGATTGTTAATTTTGTGGAGAATAATGCTCATGGGGATTCCATTGTGGAAGCGTAAGTATTTCATCGTATATAGTCAAAGCCATGTGGTCGCTAAACTTGAGAATAATGTTAACCCTAACTTCATCCGCCGAGTATATTCGGCTGCACATAAACAAATGACACAGACAGGATGACTGGACCTACGACCACAATTGATAGAGTCGCTGTTATAGGTGCCGGAATAAGTGGTGTTGTAACAGCAGCGCATCTGTTGAATGCAGGCTTAGAAGTCACCGTTTTCGAAAGGAATAAGGAAGCCGGTGGAGTGTGGTATGCCAAATTGGGTACTTTCTTTCTCAGAGCAGATCTAGTAGCTGACTAGATACATTAATTAGGCTTTATGATGATAGAAGACCCGTTGAGTCGATATATCCAGCGACTAAACCCTCTGAAGGCGAACGGACAGGAGATTATGAAGAAATTCCAGAATCTGATCGACTGGTCTTGGAACATGCGCCGCCTGGGTATGACAATCTTCTTGGTCTTCCATAAATTCTGAAAAAAATCATTAATCGCAAGCTCAAATATAGACCATGTTACGTTGGCTTGCAGAACAATGTCTCAACACCGCTTATGCGAGTTACTTTGAATGCATGGCCGGATAAAACCCCGGATTTTGTCTCTCACAAAGTCATGAACAAATATATCATTGACACTTCACAAAAATCTGGAGTACATGATGCAACAGTGTTTGGAGCAAAAGTCACTAACATTGAAAAACTCAATGGAAAGTCAAAATGGCAAGTCTCCTGGACCGAACTTGAAGATGATGAGTCGGGAAAGGTGAAAGAGCAGGAGGAGCACGATGTAAGGTGCAGATTCGAGTAAGTATTATTTGTACAGCGCGGCTAATATAAGTTCAGCTCTTTGATGCAGTTGTAGTCGCATCTGGTCATTATCATGCTCCGCGCATCCCGAATATAATAGGACTCGCAGACATCAAACGACTATGGCCATCGAGAGTCCTGCATTCAAAGGGCTATCGAAGACCTGATAGTTACGCTGGAAAGGTAAGCCCTCACTGCAGGCTTTTGCATATTGTCCATCTAAGTTATTATAGAATGTACTGCTTATCGGAGGAGGAGTATCGTCCACCGACATCGCTCGCGAACTGGGACCAGTGGCCAAACTTATCTACCAGAGCACGAGGAACGGTCTTTATGACTTGACAGAAAAAATGTTACCTGATAATGGCACGCGTGTCGCCGAAATTGCATCTTTTGAGATCACAGGGCCAGACACTGAAGAGCTTTTGACTGCAGAAAGCCATTTGCCGATAAAAGTTCACCTCAAATCAACTGACCAAGATACGTCAACTGAGGAAATTGACTATGTAATAGTCTGTACCGGCTATCATTTTACGCTCCCATTCCTCCGCAAATTCCATGAAGATGATACCGCTCCCACAGAAGCCGGTGATACAGTCCTCGTCACGGATGGAACACAAGTCCACAACCTACACAAAGACATTTTCTACATACCCGACCCAACTCTGGCTTTTGTCGGAGTACCCTTCTACACTGCAACTTTCACTTGCTTTGAGTTTCAAGCCATTGCTTTAACAGAAGTCTTCGCTGGAATTGCTCGATTACCATCCGGCTCTAACATGAGAGAGGTATACCGAGCCAAGATTGACAAGAAAGGAGTGGGCCGGAATTTCCACTCTCTCAAGGGCGAAGAGGAAGGATATGTGCAGGAACTGCTTGGTTGGATCAATTTCTTCCGAGGCAAAGTTGGATTACCTCTGATTCCGGGATATACGGAGACATGGCATGAAGCCAAGAAGGTACAAAGGAAGCGTATCGAACAGCTGTTTGAGGGTAAATAATACAGCAAAATCATTCACCGTGCCTTACGATTTTATTCGGATATATCTTTATCAATGGGTAGTTAGCAGACAGATAGTAATGTGGAGTGCTCCGGGTCTGTTGATCACAGGGAAAAAATAGCCCTAATTCAAACCTTTGCATATCACGCCATCAGCCTGCCGTCTTTGGTGATACGCAACACGTTTTCCACATTGATTATGAAGCCTTAGTAACAAAGAGTTAAGTTATGCTAGATAACTTTTGATTGATGATATGTCATTCACAGATTAATAGATTGTTTCTCTATATGTCGGCTAATCAGCATCCCCAAAGAGATGTGACGCCATTTGAGCTCAATATGAGATTTGCACCTCCGTATAGTTAGATCTTCTGTACTCAATGGAATGATTGGCTGCATATTTCGCAAGGGGGGTCAACAATGATCAAATGCATGTCCCATGCGCAAAGCTTCCAGTAAAATCCTATCTGGTAATGACTTGTTTCTATCAACCGTATCCATTGACAAAGCACGGGCTGTATTACACTGTGATATTATGGAATTCTTGACCAATCAATGAAATCGTTGAGGACACTCGGAGATAAGCATTTACGCATAATAAAAAAGACGTTTGCCCATGTAAATTTCTTGCATCGGATTGCAGGAACGACAGTCATTGTGCTCGCCGAATCAGAGAGTTGACACAATGACCGCAATGGTGGGCAGCGAAAATGAGCGGGCATCGTCTGAGTTATCAGACACAATCATTCAAAAAGAGGTGAAAAAGAAGTGGACGAGTTATATTTGGGACACACTGGATAAGTCGCCGGAAGAACGTCGGTTGTTGTTCAAACTCGATACCGCTCTCTTGACGTTTGCATCGCTTGGTTAGTCGACCCATACTAACACAATTCATTGAAAATTGAATGAGTCTTGAGGCAAAGAACTGCGATTGACAATATCGTAGGCTATTTCATCAAATATCTTGACCAAATCAATCTCAACAATGCTTTCGTGTCCGGCATGTAAGTCAAAATTTCCACAAAGCAATCGCAACAGTCAAATTCATCTAATTTTCTTCGTAGGCAGGAAGACCTCGGATTGTACGGAAATCAGCTGAATTACATGACCGCTACTTGGACTGTTGGCTATGTTATCGGGCAGATACCGTCCAATATAGCCCTAACTAAGCTCCCTCCTCGATATTGGATCCCTGCAGCAGAGGTACGCTTGCCACAATGCTCAACAATTTTCAATCGCTGATTTTTGATAACAGGTAATATGGTCAGTTTTGACCATGGGCCTCTCAAGAGCAAGCAGCGCCCGCCAAATATACGTTATGCGACTTTTCATCGGTAGGGAGAATATCTGTTGACAGACTCCAGTCAATGAAACGATGCTGATAATCAATAGGACTGGCCGAAAGCACTTTCTATCCCGGCATGCAATACATAATCGGCTCGTGGTATCGTAAAGACGAATTAGCTAAAAGATCTTGTATATTTCATACAAGCTCTGGTCTTGGTTCCATGTTTTCCGGATATCTGATGGCGGCTGTATACCATCTCGGCGGCAGAGGAGGCTTCAAAGGCTGGCAATGGTATGGCCGAGTCTGACAAGATGGATTAAGTCAAAGTTGATGATTGAATTTTGTCTAGGTTGTTCATCATTGACGGCGTCATCTCCCTACCTGTTGCTCTAGCAGGGTTCTTCATTTTACCTGACGTACCTGAGATTAGCAATCCGTGGTACTTGACTAAGAAAGTGAGTGTTGTATCTACTCCAAAAACACTTGTTGAAGCAATCGACTAAATAGATTCCATCACCATGAAGGAGGTTGCTCTAGCACAGAAACGAATGGAACTAGAAGGCCGAGAAAACCGCCAGCCCTATACGAAGGCAAAGATCAAGAAAATATTCTCAACGTGGCACATCTACTTTTTGACAGTTTTGTATATGTATGTCTAATCTTACTTCGATTTTGCTTGAGTACTGGTTGTGACTGACATGATTGAAAGATCCTTCAATAACGCCAACGGCGGTCAACCCGTGCTTGCACAGTAAGAATGGCATCAAAAATTGCCCAGCCTTGCAATGAATCTAACTGAGAATCCAATAGATGGCTCAAGCATTCCACCAACCCAAAGTACACTGTTCCACAGATCAACGCCTATGCAACAACGCCATATGCTGTCCAGGTTGTCACCACACTTATATACGCTTGTACGCTTATTCCCCTTTTTGTAGCAGAGTGGATTACTAAAAGCTGTATTTTACATGCAGGGACATCAGATACAATTTTCAAGGGCAGGCGATGGCCACCAATCCTCTTCGGCGCAGTAAGTTTTTCTTTGTCGAATTGACTGCCAGTCCGTCATGTAAATCGACTACTAACCTCTTCCGATCAAGCTGTCTAATATTGTATGCGGTGCCTTTCTCCTCGCCTGGGATATACCTAGAGGCTGGAAGTGGTTCTGTTACATCTACTCCGGCGCTGGGTACGGCCTAAGCGGCTTGTGTATGGCGTGAGTCAAGCCCTTTCTTTTGATCTTTCTTGCAGTTGGGGGAACATGCCTAACATGATTCTAAAATCGCAGATGGGCACATGAGATTTGTACCGAGGACAACGAGGAGCGAGCCCTTACCGTTGGCTCCATGAACGAAATGGCATACGTCTTTCAAGCATGGCTACCCCTGATTGTGTGGCAACAGGTAGATGCACCACGCTATCACAAAGGTTGGATTACGATGATCACGATGTCTTGCATCTTGATAATAACGGCGTTTATCATTCGATTCTTACACAAGCGGGAGAAGTAAGCCGCCCTCTTATGCTTTGACATCTGACTCTAGGATTTCACTAACTCAGTATCCCAGGCTCTCGACAATAAGACGTCGTATTGATCAGGGTCAGTTCCACATCTACGGAGAGGAACCGCGATCAACTGCCATAACATCGTCAGACCAGGGCTCGGCAAATTTGAAGGTGTGATAGTGTCTTGTGTACTGAAGACTAGGGCCTGTCTGTAAGAAGCTTTGCGATGTTACTTTATGCACGAAGGAGAAGTAAGTCTTCAAATCCACGCGTGGTGTACCACATAGCCGATGACAGATCACAAGGCCGTCACGGACTAGAGGAATTTTTGCAGCTAATGATATACAATGGAGGCAAATAGCATATTGGAGCCTTTTAGAGTTAGTGCCTCCAGGCGTAATGAGCTTATTACTTCTACTACTTTTTCTATCGAGATAGATTGAAGAGCAAATACAGAGAATCTTTTGCTCGTCTTTCTCAAGCCAAATTTATATTTCAAATTTATATATAAAAGAAATGAAGTACATGGAATGATTTCTGCTGTGAATCCACGAAAATTTGGAATCCATACATATAGGCCGGCACAGCGCCTAAAGGCACTGTGAATAGTACGGATTCTGTACTTGACAGGTGTACGGAGAGGCACAAACAGTAGGACCAGTGTAATACATGCCTCCACATTGACCATAGTGAGTTTGAGTTGCCCCTGTACTGGTTGTAGTTGTCGTTGCTGATGTTTTGGTCGTTGCTGATGTTGTGGTGCTGGTAGTTTTCGGTGTAGTCGAAGTCGACGACGATGATGAACTGCTTCCTCCAGTGCTAGACCCTGTAGATCCAATATCACCCCACTTGATGTTGGAGAAAGTAACCGAAGTACCGGGGTCATTCGCCTGAATGGTGGACGGAATTCCTGCAGTACTACTGCAAGGGCCAGAGCTACCACTGTCCAGCCAGTTCATGTATCCACCTGCATCATTCCAAATGCTGAAGATGAGAACCATGCCACGGCCAAGGGCCTCACCCATTGTAGTCAGACCACCCAGTGTCCCGGCTTCGGAGTCCATCGCAGTACAGAAGGACTCTGTGATGGAACTTTGACCTGAAAAACCTGACGAAGAGGATGCAACAGCATTCGCAATAACCTTGCCATTCTGAGTGTAAGATCGACGAATTTCGGTCAAGGTGCCGGTCTTGGTGCCATCGTTGGTCACAAACTGTGTCGTAACTGTAAAGGGCTTACTTGTGTCCACTGTAAGACCTGGGCCGTAGTAGCTCTGGTCTCCGAGGGCGTATGGATTGAATCCACAACCATTCTTGTCACACACTCCAGTCGAACCACAGGCGCTACCAGAGCAGCCATAAGGACCATCGACACTGCATGGATGAGGTGTCAAAGCAGTTGCCTGGCCATTTGCTTCCCAGAGATCCATTTCGTTACAGCAAGAACCAAGGCCAGCGCTATTAATCGAGCCATTGAACCAGCTGCTACTTCCACACTGAGCATCACAGTAACCGGAACCATATGAAGCTCCAGCAGGATTGTACTGGCTTCGACCTCCAGTCGCATCCATCTCAGAGAGATAGAGAGCCCCGTTTTCGCCACATGGTAAATTGGAGGCATCTACGTCAAAGCTAATCTCTTGACCGAGGAGCTGCAGCATCTCATAATTCTTGCCGGCGGGATCCAAAAGATATACACGCGGAGAGGCGTTATTTGTCGTTCCGTTGCTTGTAACGTATTGATTGAGGGTTAAAGCGTTTCCAGAAGTTTTTATACCGAGGCCATCGTAGGTTGCAGGTGAGATTTCACAGTTTGTATAGCATTCCTCTTCCGTTCCACATAAAGTTGGGTCCAATCCGCTGGATGTGGTGCACGATGTGCTCCCATTGACTGTGTGGATCCAGTGATACACCCAATCCACGACAATAGAGGTCGACTGTTGAACACAGCCGCCGGAAGTTGTACATTTCCAGGTCGGTAGGGAAGCTAAATTATCTGGGATAGGGGCTTGCTGTGAGGCAGCTTGGTGGAAAAGAGCAGCAATAGCTGCAAAAGCCAATGGTCTAGTCGCCATGTTAGACATCAGTCCAAAATTGAATCTCACCGCAGGTACGAACAAGGACAAACAATGAATTTGAGCAGTTCTTGAGATTATTAGACAGTAGGCCTGTTTATATACTCTTGAACGTATGCGGAGCAATATAACAGAAACGATATTCATATATCCATCTGTATCTTTTCACCGAACTTCCGCGATATCGTTTCGTTAGGATCGGAGGCGCGAAATGTGCGGGGAAGCAATCCGGGAAATGCATTCGATTTGATGAAATAAAATGAGCAAGTAACGAAGAAGGCGTTTTGGTAAAGGAAATTAATTCAATTCTATCCACAGCCTCCGCGAGGCTTTGGGGATACGGGGAAACATGAAACAGGCAGAAGATCACATGTAGTGTAGCCCTGGCCATGTAGCCTAAGACTTTCCACCTATTAGAAATTCGATGGTCGGCATTACTGCAGAGGCAGACATTAAAACAGGCTCTCTTCGACCAAATTCAATGCATCATTGTGGGTTGCTGGTTTTTCACCTTTCTCTGCAGGGTGGGTTGAAGAACGACTTAGAGGGGCTACTGCAGGTACTAATGATGTTCTACGCAGGTGTTTTAACCGATTAATTTGCCGATCGAGGCTGGCCAGTTACATCGTGTCCTTTTTATGCTTAATCTTATTTAGACGAAAACTTTGAAACATTGGTGGCGCCCTCAGGCGGCATTGAGAAGTCATTGAAGAATCCGGGGAATATCGGCTGGTGAATTAAATCTTGACAACGCCTTTTTTCTTGCTTTCAAAGATTCAATGCCAGAATTGTGAACTATACTTTCTCACTTCTGTTTTTGTACATTACTCCTTCTTCCTTCGCGCTTGTCGTATCACCGAGCAATGGGGATCGATAGGTCTTTCTTCTTCCCCGGATATAGAATCGAAGACGAAACATTAAGCTAATGGTGCCAGAGTTACCATTCGCACTGTTTAGCGCCTGAAGTACTTTAGTCTGCCGACGCCTCCGTCTATAATGATCCTCCAAACGGTGGTGGTTGCGTGTATGCACCGGCAGTCTATTCTTATCTAGACACGACCTGAAGGACATTGACTATCTCTTTCACAAACGGCAACTCAATCGAGGTGATCAAAGTTCATTTAATGAAGGATCATGCGAGAAACTCAACTTGTTATCTTTGGGACTTAATCCGAACTGTGAAAATTATATAATTATCGTACATAATCTAGAAACATCTAAGTTTTCAATGGATCGTGACCCCAGTTCTTCAGACTCTTGTAGCTTTTGCTGTTCGTATTTCGCTTTGCCGTCTCCTCCTGGGCCAAATGTCGCTTGCAGTAAGCGACTACTCGTCGCATATGTTGTAAGTCATCGCTATCGTACTGACTAGGGTGTTTGTCGGGGTTGTGTTCTAATATCGACACAATTTTGCGGCCACTATACATAGTTTGAGTCAGTCTGGTTTCCCACGAAAAGATCTGAGCGGGCGTAGACTTACCTCTCATGACCGATGGTCTCAGTATCACTCGAGTCGGATTTATGCCAGCCAGATGATTGAGATACGTCTCCTTCAAGCCACTCACGCAGCTCCGGAGCGGACATGTTGACGAGTTCATTGAACTCCCTGTGATCTTGACATTAGCCAATTATAATGCTAGGGATCAGATAGATACGGACTCAATCACGGTATTGTCGTCTTTAACCATTGCAAATTATTTGTTATCTTGATCAACAGGGATGTTTTTCCGGGATTGACAGTGTAGAAGGAAAAGCTAGGGTTAGTTGGAGAGACAGCGGGCTATTTGAATAGACATGAACCGTTGCAATAACAATACATCATGGTCACATAATCAACTCCATTCTCATTGATCGCATCTCATCTTTCTCAAAGTCTGTAGGGATGTCTTTCGATCGAAGCTAAGATCTTGATCGATATGTGACATCATGCCGCCACTCAGCCCTATTTCCGTTTTGGGCACGGCTTGCCCTAACTCAAGCCCTAAATTCGATACTTTGCCGATCGACGTACCGAAAGCTGGAGAAAGAGCTAAATAGAGACTATCCAGGCATGGTCAATCGTTATCTGCGATCTAGAAGCTAAAAGGCCGAAGCCGTCGTACATCTCATCCACCCTGCTAAGCCTTATGCAAGGGACCTTCCCGTAGAATTGCGTGCTTTGAAACACGGGTGCGTCTAGCTTTCAGCCTTCATTCATAAACAAACTCCAGCAAAAGCAATTGATGTAATGCTACGTACTTTTGATTTGAAGAACATTGGCCACGCAATCCGCCTCCATGAATCCGGATCCTTTCCCGCTTATTATTTGACAGAGCACCAAGATGATGGTGTTGACATACTAGTAACGAGAAATAAGATAGTTCCTCCGTTCCTTTTCCGTCCACATTTTGACCTGTTCAATCTCGCCTCTCTTGATAGCAACATACGGCTTGATAATGGCCTGTCCAATTGTTTCACATATCACAGTGTTGGACGTCAGAACATCCAAACTTTCGGATAGTGTTTTGGGCAACAATGTACGGATACCAAGCTTCTCCCTTTCCTCAGTCGTCAACAAATTGGCGCCTCTGGGGCAGGGTCCGGCAGACAATTGAGTTCCTTTCTTCATACCGTCCACACCTCCTGCTAACAGAGCGCATAACGCAAGATAGGGATTTGCGAACCCATCCATCAGTTTTAACTCGAAGTGGTTGTCTTCGATTCGGCGGAGAGGGATTTCTTTGTTTTCCCAACCCCAGGCTGCGTATTCGCCGCCGCTCCAGATTCCGCTTTGCACTCGAGCATAACTTTCTTGCTGTGGAAGAGTGAAAGCCAAGATTGCAGGAAGATGTTCTAGTATTCCGGCGAAGAAAGACTCTTGTTTTTCATGCTGTTTCAGCTTGGTGTCTGAGGACGCTGCTGATGATTCGTCCAGGTTGCAGGAAATGTGCACATGCGCTCCATTCCCGGCGTGTAATTCTGATGGTCGAGGAAATAATGTCGCCCGGAGTTGATACTTTTCAGCTGTCCGAGTAATAATACCACGGGCTTTGATCAGAGTATCAACAGCCTCCACGGGACGCGCAGGCGGAAGAACAAATTCCCACTGTCCAGGGGCAGCCTCGGCGTGGAATTGTTCGATCTTAATGCCAGCTGCAAGTAAGGACCTCGCAATATCCTCAACCATGACCAGGTGTTGCTCGTCATCTGTCGTCATGCTTCCAAAGGAATGATCTATGTTGGTGAGTCGATATGCAGCGACCGATCCATCGGTATTCTTCGCTCTCGTCATGAAAACAACTTCAATTTCAAATCCGACCAGTGCATAGTAACCGGTCTCCCGGACCATCGAGCCACTCAGGTGTTTTAGTCGAGACCGAGGACATTCAGGGATTGCGGTCATTCCATCCGCCTGCACGGCATCTGCAACGACAATTGCACGATGAAAAGCCCTGGGATGAGTATAGAGTGTAGAAAGGTCAGGCTTCAGGTAGAATATGCCGACAGGTTCTCCTCCTTCGGCCAGATGGTCGTTGGGAAGAAGGTAGAATATAGCTCTGGTAAGTGAGAACGTCTGGGCTTTCTTGATGATATCTTCGAAACGAGCCACAGGTATGGCGCGGACGATGAGGTTGGCGTTGTACCCCATGAATTGGACCAGGACAAACTCTGTGACTGGATGTGCGTCTTTGAAGTTTTGCCACAGGTCCATGTGGCTATCTAGAGATTTCATTGTTCACTATAAAAGAGTTCTCAATGCTGTTGCGTCTAGAAACAATCGGCGCTTGATAAAAGAATACAAAAATAAGTGGCCTCACAAGAGTCGAGTTGATCGACAGCCGACTCAGGGGATAGCGGAAGCATATTATTATAACTGCTCTTTGATGTAGCTCAGAGCTGAAAAAGAAATCATATGCGCCAAGTCCACAAATTCACGCAAAGATCAGCTCCCCACATCACTGTGTAACCAAATACGAAGCCGAACGATCCTTATTATTCGATTAAAGCCCTAGGTTCATGGGCGGTGTATCCGGACATGACTACCGTCCTTCACCGCCTGATACCTAGATCCGCCTGATACCTGATTTGAACGACTTCTTGTATAAAATATTTTGAAGCTTTACAACACCATATAAATAATGAATAAGGTAAATTTTTGGAGTAACAGTAAATAAGGCGCGAGGAATCAAATAAGCTTAAAAATTAGTCTCGAAAACGCGCAGGGGGGCGGATCGCGCGCCCCCTACGATTCGTAGTAACCACTACCCTATTATCCTCCAATTGAGCCTCAAGAGACGGGTTTGGCAGCGCTGGCTTGGGAATCTGCTTTTGGGACCTTTTTAAAGCCTTAGGAGTTGCTATAATGTCATTTTGAAGCTGTAAGTTAGCTAGCTTAGCTAGTGCTTGCTCGTCCTTGAGGCGTTGCTTTTTAGCAGCCTCTTGTAGGTGCTGTTCTTGCTTTTCTTTCTGAATTTGAGCTTTTTTAGCCTTTTCTACCTCTTTAGCTTGCTTTGCTAGCTCTTGTTGAAGTTTTTTATTATTTTTATAAGCCTTTTCTTGCGCAGTAGCTTTATCTTTTTGAAGGATAAGATCTTAAGCTTGCTGGACTTTTGATGGGCTTATAAAAAGTGCTCTACCATTCTCTTCTGCAGGTAAATCTAATAATAAAGGCTTCTTTTTGGTTTGGTGCTTCTTATTATGTATTAAAGTATTTTTTATGCTATAAAGCTTATTTGTAAGCAGGATATTCTATATAGAAAGAGATTGCAATGTATTATTGAGCTGCTGAGCTTTTTGATCAAATTTATTACTTATAGTTTCTCTTATAAGCTTCCTTATATGTCTCTAATCCTCCGCGGGGATAGCTGAAGCTGTAGATTTGCTAGATAAAGGCCTGCTTTCCTTTTTTGTTGTAAAATGGTGTATAATGTAATCTGGATTGAAGGGATATAAACCTGTTATTTTAAAGGCTTTAAGGATATTTTTAGTGGTAAAAGTTGCTTCCCAAGTAGGCCAAAAAAGCTGAAAAAAGTCATGTTTTGTAAGGCGTGTTAACCCCTGGCAATTATTGATAAATGCTCTCAATTGCTTTATATAATTTGTGGAAAGAGGCTTAAAAATAGTAATATCAAAAGGCTGCAAAGTATAAGTCAAATGTGCTGGGAATATTGCTAATAAGATTCTATTTTTATCACAATATTCAATAAACCTTATATTAATGTGAGAGCCATGGCTATCAAGGATAAAAAGGCACTATTCCTAGCTTGCTTGAGATCTTGTCTTTTTATTAAATATGTTAACTAGCTAATGATATCCAAGCTCATGATTGGTTTAACCTGACTCTGAGGCTGTAAAAAAGTATTGCTGTTTGCTCAGATCAAAATCTTAAAGTTATGAATCCTATATATTACCTAATTTAGCTATATAGATCAAAGCTAGGGATAATACTGTTCTATTGGCACAAATATAAGCAAGTGTAGTTATTTATTCCTGATTGTTATCCTGAACAAATTGCTTATAATCTTTAAGCTTATATTTGTGCTGAGAAAAGATTCTTTTCTCTTTTGTTATAATTCTAATCATAAAGCCTTTTTCATCTATATTATAGATTTGCTCTGGTATAAGATTGTATTACTCAATTTTCTAGCCAATAAGCTCAAAATATAACATATATTTCTATACTGAGTCTGCCTTTTTCCTATCCGAATTGAGGCCTTTGGCATAGCGAGAAATAATCACATCCGAATGGGCCTTGATCCAGCGCGAAGCCTAGTTTTTACTGGGCTCTCTACTGCTTATATCCCTTGCAAAGTTCGCTAATATTGAGTTTGTAGGTGGAAGGCCTCTCTCAGTGAGCTTGTTGATATATTTTACAAGCTCTCTTGATTGCTCCTTGCTCAATAATTGTTGGTTGTTGTATTATGCTTCTTTTGAGCCTGTAACCCCGCGATATCGCCTTGAAAGATTTGACTGGTCAATGCCGTATGTTCTTGCAACCAAACTAATATTGGGTTTTTCTCCTGGTGGTAAGGAGCGCAGTGCTTCAAGCGTGAGCTTATATGAAGCTATATTGGCTGAGTTATTGTGCTTTCAAATATACGCGTTTTTTCGTGATATGTAAATAATTTAGGTATGAGGTGGGTCTAGGTATCAGGCGGTGAAGGATGGTAATAGCTTTATTGCTCAGGTGGAGCGATATGCAAACAACAACGTCGAACCCCTACTTAAGATCCAGTATGCATTGTGCTTTGATTAGAATCTGTTTTTACGTACTCAATTTTTACTTTTGGCTCCCAATCTGTTTGCTTATGTTCTACCTCCGAGTCAGCCCACGGCGAATTAATGCCGAACCGAGTTTCATGTTAATAAAGACCACGTAAATTCCTGACAGATTTAATTCGGTACCATCGGTTTATTTCAACAAGGTATATAGCTCTACTCAAAAACAACATCTATCGCGTCAAGAATGTGTTGCGGCCCAGTCGGCTGGAATCTTATAATCTGGCGGTATCTCATATTGTCCAAAACAACGACCATCACTGCATTTCTCAAGATTGCAAAGGCCGTAGAGTCGACAATAACAATCCGGCGCACGTGGACATGCCGCCGAGTTTAATTTTTCAAGAGAAATGGCACCATTCTCTTCCACTTCCTGCTTCTTGATGAACAATATGTGCCAAAGATACGATAATATACGCCCCGAAACACGGTCATCGCGCGGTGCAGCATCGCGACTTTCGTCGAGCAGCCATTGTCGCAATGCAATGTACTCTTGAAGCGAATGCTGAAGAATATTTTTCCGACCAACAATAAACTGTGCACAACATTGCGAGCGAACAGTATGATGTTTTCCGAGCTTGCCGTCGGAGAGCCCTTTGCCAAACAAATCTTGAAATGCCTTGGGCAGAATTGAATCAGACACCGCTCGTGCATCCCATGGACTGAGCATGGCTTGCAGAGATGTCTCCATGCTGCCTTGCGGCTTTGCCGAGGGTGTGCATGTGCTCACGCTCCAGTCGCAGCGTAGATTATGGTATCCCCACGGCTCGAGGGCGGCATGGACATCGAGAGTTTTGAGCAGAGCAGAGTTGTCGTATGTAGGCTCGTCATTATGCCAGGCCCAGCGAGAACCGTGCACAAAGACAACCCCAGCTTCGGGGATGTGATAGTAATTGTCGATAATAAAAGTCAAATATACCATTGCCTCATGGCCCCGGTTGGCGGGGACTTGCAGATACTTTGACGCATGGTCCATCGGGGCATCAACAGTATACACACAGGAGTGATACCTGCTGGACAGTGAATCGATCCATGATGCATCACCGTCTGCTGCTACGCGTGCCACCACCAAGGCCGGTTTTTTGCTGCCGGCTAGACTGGGACATGCGCCTCGCGATTCTAGCTGTTCTGCAGCACCTTTGGGTTTGTATCGAATTTCAGTCCATGCTAAGAGCTTATTGGCTGTGCTCTGTGGACGGTTGATGTAAAGAATGAGCAGAAGAACACCAATGAATGTGGCGGACTGAATGACGAATCTGTTGACTTTTCGGGGCATTTGAGATGATCTATTCCATTATATAGCCAAAATCTGCCGAATACTGGCTTCTTGTCGGGTTGACCAAATGCAGAGTGTCGCTTTCTAGATATAACCAGTTTTATGTCATTTGCAAGGATGTATGTCAGGCACAGTCATGTGTCGGCGATATGGCTTCTTTGACAAAAAGATCGATATATGACAAGTAATTTGGAAGAGTGTGCAGAAAGAAGATATATAATATATATGAGAGATATAGGATCAGGGGAACGAAAGAGAAGAAGATAGTCCTCCTCTCTCTTCTGTCGAGAAGATATGGAAGTTGCTCTCGTAAAATTGACTTTGGAGCTATACAATTGCCGCGCACTCCGATTGGTGGACTGCCGAAATCACGTGGCAGAGAGCCAAGCTGACGTACGAGCTGACGACCATCTTCTAACCTTCTTAGGCTTAGCGTGCAGAAGAATAGATAACCCTAATTGAGATAGGAGCAACCCTAACCCATATGTCTCAACTGTCCTGGATAAATCATACACACAACGATATACAAAAACAAGGCAATGCTATGCTTAACATGTTTTTCCGCACCGTTTATACTACTCCCAGTAGAATGAAAACATATGTTCTCCACGGAATTCATCTCCATACAAGCCTCCCTTGGACGAAGCGCCGGCTCCGGCCGTCACAATCAAAGGCAAGAAATGCTCAGCACCATGCGGGGGGTGCATAGTATATGCGTGAGGGAAGTCCCTCCAGTGCTTCAACTTGGCGAGTCGCTCATCAACATCTTCCGTCATGACAGCTTCATTCAGCACGTTGGACCACTCGCGAACTTTCCCTGCTGTGTCCGATGGGAAATTTGAACCACGGGGGAAGTATCGCATATTGTGGAAAGTCGGAAATCCAGACCCGACAATAGCCACATTCTCCTTGCGCAACTCTGCAAGTACCTGGCCGATTTTATAATGTTCCTCTGGATCTTCGCTTTCGAGCACGGACATCTGGACGATAGGAATCGACGCGTTGGGTTCGATGAACGTCATCGGAATGAAGACACCGTGATCCCAGCCTCGTTTATCGTCGAGTTTCGGGGAGAAACCGGCTTTCTGGAGGCGGGTATATATATCTTTGGCGATCGATGGGGCGCCAGGCGCATCGTATTTGAGCTTATACGTCTCGGGCGGGAAGTTATAGTAGTCGTAGTAGAGCTCATGTTTGGCGCCGGAGGAGATCGTTGGACGGTCTGTAGTCCAGTGTGCGGTAACAAGGATAATGGCTTTGGGGGCCTCGGGAGTACCGAGTTTCAATATTTTGCGAACACGAGTCTGCCATGAGTTGACCATGTTTTTGTGACTGGGTTCGCCGAGGATGGGCATAGGACCTATGAAGGAACCTGTCAGTATAAGCCGATCGAAGTGCGACGTATTGACATACCGCCGCCATGGCTGACGCAAATCACCGGCGCAAGGGGCACGTTGGTTCCGTTCGTGGCCGTCATTTCTGAAACAGTTGATAATCCTCGTCGAAAGAACAAAGATGTGAGAATGCTCATCGAAGTAATGATCGCAAAGAGGCTGAAGGTGATGGTGGGGAATCTTTGGCTGGCCATGCAATGGATGAAGCGCCCTTAAATAGGGAATTAAGTGGCAGATCAGAGCCCCGCGATTTACTCGGGGTTCTTATAAAAGATGGTTACAGCCATAAGCCAGAGATGGTCGCCGAAAGAACACCATATTGCGAATCAATTAGTTGCATGGTTGGCTGCCATCCGACGCTTCTTATCTAATGCTTACAATTGCACCGCGGCTTTAGTTCCGCATTGCGATCCGTCCTTCCTGGCCAATCATATGATGGATACAGTACATTAGTAATCGATGAGTTGACCCTCTGTGATCTTTTCTTTCACGCATTTTCAAGAGCCGATATCATACACATATTTGCCTCACACTGCGAACCGAGCCCGAAGCAGATCCCGGTCCACGATATCATCCATCTTGGCCAGAAGCTCGTCGACATCCCATTTACACGATAAGAACCTCCCACTTAATCCACGTACGCGATCCTGATTCCGAGTCAACCAAACAATGAATGCGCCAGCAATGTCCGGCGATTCTGTCAACACTACATATTGCGATTAGTACGATTTTCGGGGGAAAAAAAAAACACCAAAAGAGGAGTGAAGACATACGAGGTATAATGTAATCCGGCACGTTTTTACTCTTTGCAAAGTCACTGTTGATTCCTCCGGGATGCACAGACGCGAAGAAGATCCCATCGTTCTCGCCTTTCAGTCTTAATCGCTCCTCGTGAAGCATTTCGATGATACGGCTTTGTGCGAATTTGCTCACATTATAATGGATGTCTGTCACGGGAGCAGTCACTGTTGGTCCGGCCATTGAACTGATAGCAATAAAAAGTCCTTGGAAGGACGTTGATGCTGCCGCCGCCGACTCGTTCAAGAGTGGGATGAACGACTGGGCCGCATACGCTGGCCCCAGGGTGTTGACGTTGAATGCCATCTGGATATCCTCCGCTTTCTCCTGAGTAATGTCGGCGACGAACGGCCCGCTGTAACCAGCATTGACGATCACAGCACCAACAGTGGCGCCGAATTGTGCTTTTGTCGCATTCGCGACTACAGCAATATCAGACACCGATGAGACGTCACATCGCAGTGCCAAAGTTTCTAGCGAAGGGTTGATAGCTTTGGCCTCTTCCGCAACTTTCTCAATTTCATCTAAACGGCGAGCCGCCACGACGATCCCAGTTGCTCCGGCTCGAGCGTATGATCGTGCAAGTCCACCACCTACAGCTCCACTGCCGCCTAGTATAACGGCAGTGAACGGTTGCGGAAATTTGTTGCTGCTGGGATCTATAGCAGCGTAAACATCTGTGTGTAGGGTAGATACAAACTGTGCGACTTGGCGTGCATTTGCCTGACTGGGGGTTGGAGTTGATGCCATATTGCAGATGCTTGACAAATCTTGATTATGATCACGTACCTCTAATATTGGTGTCGTGATTTTTCATATTGTATCTGTTCTCAAAATCTGCTTAGAGGCCATCACGATCATACCGGACATTGCGGGGATTACAACCGGAGATAGATCTGGCACTTCAAAATACTGAGTCTTACTATAGGGACAGCCATGTTAACTCGTGTTCTGCTGATTCTAGATTGTGGACATACCGGATATAAGCACTACATGTATTAGTTAGGATATCGTTTCGAGATCTCTACCTAGGTTCATGCTAGCGTTATCGTGATTTGGTCATGAGTATAGGTACTTCACATGTTAGGTTGAGAAATGCATTCGACATAGCATATAGATGTATACTTTAGCTACTTTAAACACTTCAACTACGGAGGTATATATAGCTTTTATTTCATCATGTTTGAAGGTCTTGTCCCATGCCTGAAGGCTAAGTTAGGTAAACATAGGTATAAGATCTACCACATCCTGTATCGAACTAAACTCCCATATCCATTCCACTCAGTCATAGTATTTCTGCGGCACGCCTGCCAAAATCTCCGTCTCTCGTTGATGGACGATTCCGGTCCGGAAGCGGTGGTCTTTGGCTATTCTGGCACGAGCCCATTCTGTGAAAGCATTCATTAGTCCTAATTCCAATATCTGGCCGCCCTTCAAGACGAAGTGAGCAGTGCAAGAGACGAACCTTCCGCAGTAACACCCTCCAAAGCCTTCAAATAATGCTCCGGCACTTGAATACCTAGTCTCTGCAACAACGGGCTCTGCAAAGGCTCCATCCGAACAGCAGCCTCCGGTCTCGCGAAGTAAATCAAACTCAACCTCGGTTTCTCCACTTGATCAGCTGGTGGTCGTACAACACGATGCACCGTAGACTTTAAAAATCCACCACTTAGATACTCCAGTGCATCTGCGATATTCACAATGATAGCTCCAGGTTCGGATTTGACATATCGCCATGAAGTGCTGTCATCCGGGTTTTGGAGGACCTGTAACCCAGCGACGGGCTGGTGGAAGAGGAAGGTCAATGTATTGTAGTCTGTGTGACCCTTGGCCCAGATGTTGCCTGTTTTGGCGTCTGCTTCGGCTGATCGAGGATGATACTTCATGTATCGCAGATACTCGAGTCCGTTTTCCTCGTATCGATGGCGTTGGACTAGAGTTTCCGAATCTACCTCGAGCACATATGCGAATAGGCGCAGTAAAGGTAGGAGAATTTTATTATGGATGTGCTGAATGTAGATCATTTCAGGTCAGCTTTTGATTCCAGCATAAGTAGAGCGAGAAAGAGAAAAACGCACCAAGGAGAACTCCTTGATCTCCTCATAGTAGTCCTTGATTAATTGAGGATGTTCCCGCTCATGCTCCTTGGTGAATTTTGGAATATTGTAACGCTCGTCATTATCGCGTGAACTCAGTTCGCCAGTCGAGCGTGGCTTGTATCCTCTAAAGTCACCCGCTGCGGTATTACTGAGATACTTCTTCTTCTCTTCTAGAGGGAGCTCGAAAAAGGCGTCGGCAATCGCATATTGTCGATTGATTTGTTCATTTGTGAGGCCGTGGTTGGTTACGTAGAAGAACCCTGTAAAGTTATGTGTTAGTAGTATCTCTGTACATTTATCATTATTTAAGCTATATCCTTTATGAGTCTGCATTGAGGTAGAAGCCCATACCATTTGTATTGATGAATTTCAAGACCTCCCCTGCCAGGACTTCGATTCCACCTGACTGGTCAAGTAAGGAAATATCTAGGCCTTTAAGGTCCGTCCAATCCACTGACAACACTATGTCAGTTTTAATTGTTCATGATATTTCTGAGCAGCTGAGTATTAGGGCATATTACAGTTTTCTGAAGTCTGTGGTGGCGGCGTATAGGGCTTCAAGGCCGGAAGAGCAGAACTAGAAGAGGCCATGTTTGGATGTTATGCTGCTTGATCAACCCTATACAAAAATTTCCTATAAATTAGAATTGAAATGTGGTTTATTGGCTTGAGAATATTGACAATAGTAAGAGCGAACGTTTACTATATCAAACCCCCTCCTCTCTACGTCACCGGACAATTCCCCGTGTCACTCAATCATACACAACGCATTAAAATTAGCTATTGGAGATGCAAAAGCACGAATATTCTTGACGTCCAACATTAGGAAATATTCAAAGAAATCATTCGCTGTTTCATTGCGGCATTCGAGGACGGAATCACATCATCCAAATTCGAGTTTGATTTTTTCCTTGATTAATGGACCGTTGCGTATCCGCATGATGGCGGCGGTGGTCCGTACTGTCTTTGCTATCGAGGTCGGAGGATATTATTTGACATTGGTTCCATTGAATGTGACCACAGTTCAAAAAGCATACCTGGATGGTGATCGTGTTCTTGCAAGGTGGTTGACAGACAGCCATCGGAGAACTGGTTAGGGCACCCATATGGGTAGGATTCATGATCTTCACCTGGCTGAAATGGCAAGCTTAAATCATGTAAGCTTCTTTTGACCTCTTTGAACACAAAACAAAGCACGAGTCGACCTCGGGAACGCTTTTCTTATCGATGTGGGTATATATCACGCCATACAATCAACGTCTCACGCTATTCAGGCAGGCCGGATAGCAGTGCGATTGTCATAGACAGGAATATTGATTGTGGATAAAAGTCGACGCGTAGGAAATATACGTATTTGTATAACTAAAATATTATATCCTAAAACGCTTGATATTTGAGAAACCACCATCATCTCTGTAGCAGCCATCCTACCAAGCCCTAACGACAATGGAGTCGAAACATCTCGATGTTGCCGAAACCAGGGTTGTCGCTGACGACAGCCAATCATCCGAAAGAGGCTCCCTGTCAAGACAGTCTAATATCAATCATGAACTGCAAAACGAACAAAAGGAGGTCCCCTTGACCTTCGGACGACGGCTCAAGCAAATCGTCTGGGATACTTTGGAGTATACGCCAGCAGAACGCAGATTTGTTTCCAAGCTTGACTTCTTCATACTGTGAGAGTTTACCATATACTGAACAAAATCTAATAGATAATCTAACGGATATTTCTTATTTAGGACATGGGCCGGCTTCTCGTACTTTTCCAAGAACCTCAATTCAAACAATCTCTGTATGGGGCCAACATGACGTGTTGTTCCTAAAATTGTAGCTGACCACTGTTTTCATATAGTAAACGCATATGTATCTGGAATGAAAGAAGAGATCAATGTCGTCGGAAATGAATATCAGACTTTTACAACTATGTGGACAATGTATGGTACAACCATTCGAGTTTCTTTGAAATATCTAACGCATCGGCAGTGGCTATGTCATAAGTCAGATCCCATCACAGATCATTTGCACGCGAAGTAGGCACCCTCTCTTAACCGAGTCATCAGATTACTGTGATTGACGGCATCTACAGTCCGAATGTCGATCTGGTGTCCCTCGTGGGAACTCTTCTGGGTCGTTGCAACGTTTGCCTCTTCATCCGTCAAGACACCACACCAACTCTACGTCTGTCGCTTCTTCGTATGTTTGGACTCAATCCAACTACATTTTAAAGACAGAGAACTAACCCTCCAATCAGGTGGGACTCGCAGAAGGCACATTCTACCCTGCCGTGCACACTGTGCTGGGAGTATGGTATACAAAAAGAGAGATTGCTAAAAGAGCATGCATCTTTTTCGGCTCGGCATTCGTGGGCTCGATGTTTAGCGGATACCTTGTATGTATCCATACCCTGCCTTACTGACTGGCATCAGCTAATGTTCACTAGCAAGCAGCCTTGTATACAGGTATGAACGGCGTCGGTGGTCTGTCCGGTTGGCGATGGCTGTTCATCTTTGACGGTATCATCACGTTTCCCATGGCAATTTGGGGTTATATTGCCCTCCCGGACTTGCCTACCAACACCAGAGTCTTCTGGCTTAAACTTCATGAGAAAGAGATGGCACGAGAGCGCATAAAGAAAGCTGGCAAGGCCGTTGAAGAGCCGGTTACGTGGGCTGGAATCAAGAGAGTATTGGGCAAGTGGCATTTTTGGGTTTATACCGCTTATTACACGTGAGTATCTTACTTGATAGCATAGTACACTGCAAAAATCCTAATGAATTATGTAGGTTCTTCATTTGCAGTGAAAATATTGGATCATACATGAATCTTTGGCTGAAAAGCCTCCACAGGTATGTCTGCAGCTCTCCAATCTACACAATGCTCTCAATCTGACATGTTGATTGAATTTAGATACTCAGTGTCCAATATCAACACCTATCCAACCGTTACCAACGCAATCACTATCGTTACTAGTCTAGCCTATGGCTGGACGAGTGATTATATCAAGCTCCGAAGCCCGATTGTTTTCTTCTCCTTGACTGTTTGCTTTTTTGCAGCTGTCAATTTGGCGGTTTGGGATGGAGTACCGTTTGGATTGAAGTGGGCTTCTTATTATCTTACTGGGTAAGAAAGACAGATCATGACTAGGAATGTGTGAGCTGACTATTAGACTCTTAGATTCGCGCAAGGGTCTGGTCCTGTTTTCTTGGTACGTTACAGCATATATTCTCAAGGAGAAAGCTTCGCTAATTCAATATCTTTTAGACAATGGTCAACGAGGTGTGCGCAGGCGATAGTCTCGAAAGGATCATTATTCTCGGTTCAACCAACTCTATTGCGCACGCTTTTCCTCGTTATCAGTTTAGGCAGAGTTACAGGTTCACTAATTATTTGACTTAGGTATGCCTTTAATGCATGGATTCCATTGCTATCATATAATACAACATATGCACCCAGATTCCTGGTCGGAAACTCAATTACAGTTGCCCTGATTGTCTGTGCTGCGACAACATTGGCGCTTGCTGTATACCTGGAGAGAAGGGACAAAGAGTATGTACATAGATGAAGCCGATTTCCTGACATGCACTTTCAAACTTTGGGATGTTCTTCTCGGTTGCGTTGCAAATCGCTAACTGCTGGCCTGATAATAGAAAAAATGATCTAGTCGAACAAGACGTAACCACGGACCCTATAGTGGCAAGCCAGAGTAGGGAATGGATTGAAGGTAAAGGTAACGAGGAAGGGCTGGCTGGAGAGGCAAGGGTTTGATGTTGCATGGGATAATTCATGAAAGCATTGCTGGAATACATCCCATGTTCAGAGACTAGACAAACAAACGTTGAATGGGTATATTGAACGTCAAAGTACATTGCGTAACGGTCATAAATAGAATAGGGTTCGATGATGGGTCGTCTTTATAGACCATAGTATCGTCGCGTAGTACCGAGCGACGGTTCGATTGCTTGTTTCATGACATGCAATTCTAACGTTTTCACTGTGAAACATCCCGAGATTGCGTATACACGAGTCCTCTGTTGTATTTAGGGCCCTAATGGACGCGTTCCTGCGAGACTTCCTGATGTACTGCAAGTGGGTATGTTTCTCGAGGGCGCAAGTAGTGCAAGATTGATCTGCCTGGGGCTTCTGTACCCCGATGACCCGGGTACATGTGTATTTGTGCAACCCATGAGAGAAGTTCTCAAAGTAGTAAGTAGGTGTACAATGCTACAACGTCGAGCATGCGGAAGTAGAGACGAAAATTGACGAATCCAACCCATTACACGGAGATGTTTGATAGTTTTTGCATACTGGTGTACGTTTCACATAATACCTGGATTATGCTCAACCATCGTTACTTTGCACCTGCGCCCAAAACTTCCTTGCTCCGTGTGCGCAGGCTACCTCCATCCAGGCGAAGGAGGTCATCACGTCAACTACCTCGTCCCATCGTTGCAGACACAGCATTGTACACAGATCACGAGCCCTAAGCGCCATCCATTGCCGGAGCTCCGCATCGATGTCCTCGGCAGCAATACCGGCAATAATAACAGACCATAGCTGCAGTTTTAAGACCCATGAATTATGTTGCAAGGCATGCCCACAATTGCTAATAGCGTCCCGAATTTGGTAGACTGTCTTTAGGCGGAAGCGACGAGAAGACGGAACAGGAAACGTGATGTGAGTCGTAAACAGATAAGTAACGAGCCAGCACATCCCGTAGACAGACGATGCCACCTCCATGATACTCATTGCATAGGCAGTTGCTTGTTTGCTTCCCTCAAACAACGATAAATCCACAACGAGAGAAGGGTCATCGGCCAGGGTAGGAAGATTTTGAAATCGATATTGAACCAGGTTTCGAGCGTCAGCCATGGAATCTCTCACGGCTCTATTGTCGCGTTGAGGCATCAACATGTTCATGCATTGCGCCACTTGGCTGACCTCTACGAATACTTGTTGAATTGATTCACGAATCGAAAACATGTCCAAGTTTGAGAATCCTGTTCCAGTAAGAGGAGACAGGTCGGAAGCGGTTAGTCCGAGGATATTTAGTGGTTTTTGGTCAATCAATAACGCTCCATAGTGGTTGCAGATAGGGAAGACGGGTTTTGTGCAAGTGTGTATAGCGTATTTCAAGGATGTACTATTTATCATCATTAGCATCGTGTCAAAATCTCGACAAGCAGCCATATTTGCAGAGGACAGAAGAAAAACCAGGTTGCTTACTAGGCAATCTTCCACTTGGCACCAAATAGCTGAATCTGATCAAACCCGCGCTGGTCTATCAAAGTTAATAACCCTTTCCAATGTACAGGATGTACAGGCTGGTATCCGTAGATATTCAAGCCACCCAACTGTTGCAAGGGATGATGAAACGGATTGTAGTCCATCTTGTTGATACTCGGAGGAAGTTCGCCCATCGGATCGCTGACTGCAATCAAACAAATGCTCAAAAGAATGCCATCAAACTCAGGGTTACCGATTTTGGAACCTGCCACGGCTCGGCGTAACTCGCGTAGGGCATTGTATCTATAGTGAGATTGTTCGAGTTCTCGACGGCTATGATTCGAGTCCACTCCGTTCCACAACATAAGTTTGTCCAGATGAACCGATGAACTGAGACAAAGAACATTGAATAAAAGTGGATCTGATGTCAGCTGGATATATTCGGTGAAAACGTTTTGGCTGTAATCGTGACCACTTCGCAGCATGGGAATGAGAACCTGGGTGACTGAGTAGTTGTTGAAGTCAGTAAATATTCGAGAATCTATACGGAATAAGTCTTACAGTGTCGTATCAACGCATTACTGTTTGGGCAATCTTTCTTGTTGGAGAACTTTTCTTCGAATGGGTTGATTAGGGAGGCTCCAATAGTCATCTTTGGGTCCCCTTCCATAATTCGTTCGTCTTCTTGCATTCTTTCTTTAGGTGGTGGCTCTGTGCGCCCTTTGCTTGGGCCTTGTTTCAAATTATGACATACACCACCACAACTCTCGCACACTTCCTGCACTTCATCATCGTCAATAGGCGGAGTCGGTAGTTTGGATTGAGGCGGGATTCTCGATTTCCCATTTTTGGTTTTCTTCCCTCCCTTGTTCCTTTCGTGGTGGGTGTAGTCTGGCGGGCTGACTCCGGAACTCACCGAAGGATGCGAACAATGACATTGTTCCGGGCTACTGGACGATTCCCTTTCAGCCACGTTGATGCCATCATCTTCAACTGCTGACGGAGAAACTTTGTACTTTTTCAGGTAAACCCGACGCATCAACTGAGAGCGTAGCTGCCGCCGGGCATCCCGCGGACCAGCGTTGATGATTGTCGGAGCATTCACGAATATAAATTTGTCGTCCGGCATGGCGGTGATTATATATTATTGAATGATAACTGATTCAAACCCCCGTCGTCACGTTCCGGGCCTGATTCCCGACTCGGATCTTCTGAACAGCAGCATTCGTCACAAACCATCACCGGGTCATTCTTGTGGAAGTCGAAGTATGCAGTTGTATGTTTCAGCGGAAGATGCGGTAAATATTAAGGTCACAATCAATAGGCGTATACGAAACGATTTGGTTTTGTTGTGCCTCGGAATCGATGCGATGTCGAAGCGCCAACGACTGTCCGTTGAGACGCCTGGTGGTATCGTCGGAGTATCTCGTTCGTACGTCGGTGGGGTGCAAAGTACGGAAACCTCTGAGTTCCTGCGTAAAGGAGAAAACAACAACCCAATGCCTCAAAGTTGTCTTTGTTTCTGGTCAAGAATAACTAGAAGTTTGTGCAATGGAAGTGAAGTGGGAAATTGCTGGCAATCGAAGTTTGGATGGATCACAATCAGAACCTAGTTCAACTCACAAGTGCCTTAGTGAGAACCGAGAAGGTCTAGCTAATGCTGTAGTTACTAGTTCCTGACCATGCCGAGCTAGACCCAGCCAATAGACACTGACAGAGGCGGTCTGAGACTATTCGATTGGCGCACTTGCCGGCTTAAAGTCTCTCCGGGCCTCCACAGCGCAGCATACAAAATCACAAATGTACATACATGGCAGACGATTTCCCGGGCTCAGACAGTGCTGTTCAATGGACATTTTGTCGGCCGATCAATAGATAATAATTATGAGTCAGTGAAAGTCTGTTGCCAGCTAGAATGTGAAGGCGATGGGTGATAGGAGATAATCTCTTGCTTCGACAGACGCTGGTATGTATGCTAATAACCAATTCAATAGCTGTGTAATTGAGTAATCTAAATGTGTTATAATTGGTCTGTCTGATTTAAGCCTTGAAAATATTTCCGGGGCCCGGGATGCTGTATCCGCCCGCGTGCCACATTTTAGATACACCAATCAGCATTTGTACCAGACGCTCGCCACAATTCCACACTGCCATATCGGGGCATTCCATCAGCTGGTTCATGCTTTTTTAGCTTCCGCGTCTTTACATGAAAATACGCCTTAAATTACGGCAGATTTTACACTCAAATAAGGCGCGATAGTAGATGTAACATAACCTTTTCACCTGTATCACGTGTCGACTATACCTACGCACCATGCGTTTTACGTATCTCGGGATACAGCCAAAGTACGTGATAGTACGTACGTCAGACCGTTATGATCTCACTACACTCATCTGTCAGTCATGGGCCGCAGAAACGGTAAAGAGGAGATCTCCGTATGGGACACAGGAAGGATCAAGGATCTACGTCCGACATGACCTTTCCTAATCTTAATTTATTATCAAGTATCCACAGGGCCGACTCCTTCATTACACAAGTATGGAATAGTCGATTATTGGCTCGGACGGGGAATTAAAAATGCTCAACACTCACTCGCAATCTACGTACTGCAACGCGGCATAGGTTTATTTTGAAGCCGAAAAATGATTTCAGAGTCTACTTCATGTAGTGGTTATACTTGACGCAGATTCGACATCAAAAGATGTCGTCAGGAGAGATAGGCCTCACACATTTCGTTGCCTTGTACTCCGTACTCTACTCTCATCCATGCGAAGTGGACGCCGAGCTTAGAGCGTTTGAAGAATGATTCTATTATTAACTAACCGAAACGCGTTGCTCTATCAAATTACATGATATTTTTCTTCTTACCGAAACCAGCACCTCCTCCGTCGGGATTTTACAAAAGGCCGCGCATGGTCCTTCAAGTGATGCAGAAACATGGAGTAATCAACAATTTTTTCGTGACATCCCGTCACTGGACAGAAATGATAGTATTGACCACCAACCTTGTAGTCAACTCTATATTGTGACCGTGACTCCATGACCAAGTCCGATGGATGAATTGTTGTATTCTGGGCCACAATATCTTCATCATCATCCGGGACACGGCCATATTGGGCGATGCCACTCTCTCCATCAGTCCAAGGCAAACGGAAGAGACACTGGCTGCCAAATTGAAGCTTTTGCGGTGGTAATTCATCCGATCTCAGATTTGATGTCTCTGGGTCCAACAGAATATGTACATTTCTCTGCGGGACATCGCCTGAGAACTGAACGATTATCCCTTCTGAGGATGAATGGGCGTCGATATTTTCAGCGCAGACATCGGCAGGAAGTTCTCCTTTGAACTCATGGTACCGAGCGAGTGTCGTCGGCTGCCCGAGGGCTAGAGTAAGAAACTCCTCAAGATCTTTTGACGCACAGTTTCGAGCCAATCTATACGCGCCAAATGGAGTTTGCTCTAAGGAGTCTCTAATCCACTTTCCGGCGGGCAATTTCCACAGATCAAGTTCACAACTAGACAGCGGATTCGACTCCGGTATCTCTAGACGTAGTCGACTTAACCCACTATTTATCCCGACTACCAACTTGCTTGCTACTCTGCCGTCTCTGAGGACTTCATCGGTCTCCAGATCCACGAGACACCACTCACCATCCAAAGCCAGACGAAAATGATTTACCTCCCATGCAGATTGGATAAGCACGATACATGAAGCACAATGCCGTATGGGGAAAATTTGCATTCTCTTCACCGACCACTGACGCTGATCCTTCTCGAAACTTTCCCGAGTGATGCTGTGACTATCTTGTTGGTAATCGTTGTCCGTAAAGAAGTACTTCACAAATGTAACGAGGGTCTCAACGTCACGTTTGTTGGACATTGCCCCCAAGCTTGCTCTGACGATACCTGACGGTTTTCCCCCGCGGACTTTGAAAGGCTCGCCACAACGATAACCCTCACAATAATTGCGTCTCAACTCCCAATCAGCCAGTTCTAGATGCTCCGCAATACCACCAGGGTTGCACACGCCACCGGCACGGATCTGGATGTTGCACGCGCTAGCAAGCGCTTCCACATGATCATAGTGCACCCATGCGCCATTTGACTTGCAAATCGTGAAGGCAACAGTCGGGCCTTGTGTTTCACTATCCCCATATGTACTACTCTCATCTTTGTAAATCTTGCATACGAACCGGCCGTTTGCAAGTTGTAGTTGCGATAAGCCTGTGAATAGTTGGAACGCAGGTTGAGATGCATGCTTCGATATCTCATCCATTGAATGGAACAGTCGTCGATGTAGGGCGATACCGGTGTTGAGCATCACAAGGTTATGGAACGGTAAGGTGCCATCCTCTAGAGCCTCATGAATATGGTCAGACTTTTTGGCATGAAAGTGACCAAATGCTGTGACCATATCAACTGTGCCGCCGCCGAAGTACTGGCGGGACGTCAAAATGTCACTGGATTTTTTCCGCACTATTAAAGCTCCTAGGTCTGGCATGCCAAAAATCTTGTAGAAACTGACACTGATAAAGTCAGGTGCAGCATCTGGGTCAGATAAATCAAGTTGCGCCGAGGAGCAATAGGCCGCTGCATCCAACAGAGTGTATAGTCGTCCAGGGCTGGTGTAGTTTTTCTGGCGCATGTGCTTTGCCCATTGTTTTGGTGTGCGATGACCGTTCATGTTAGATTGAGCAGGATACCCAATCAGCTTGTTTAGTCCATGGTCTATGACCCGGCCGTTGGAGTTATTCTTCGGATCGACGTCAACGGGAAGATAGGGCTTATCGGCGTCACCCAACATGGGAGAATCGTTCCATTGAGATAATTCCTTATCGGAAGAGAAGCAGTGGTATCCTTTATCGGCCAACTCTCGAACGCCGACAAGACTCGTATGAGCATCCGTATGATACCCATACCAAAATCCCCTTTCTTGAAAACAGTAGCCAACCAATTTTATTGCTGCTGTAGCATTGGCGACGAAGACGACATCGAAATCATTGGGGTCTGCATGAAAGAAGTCAAGCACCCGCCTGCGAGCCTGATTCACGTATTCCGTGGCGCGTAAGGAAGATGCAGAGTTGGAGTGTGGATTGCCGAGGAGATCCGATTTCCAAAGCTTTGCTGATATATCAATGAGGGATTTGGCATATGGTGTTGCACCGCCATAGTCAATATAACATGTTTCTTTGTATGCACTTTGATTAGTTCCGACAAGTTTGTATTACTTATATGAGGTCTTACTGTTTAGACCAGGATACTCTTTTCTACGAATCTTGTTGATCTTGTACATCTTCGTCTCTGATGAATCCCTCTTGAACTGGATACAATATTGACCCATGGATCTACGCATATTAAACTAGCAGCAAGATCCTCACGCCCTTTATATATGCTTCCCACCATAATTATAAAGCTTCTTCATGTGACCGAATTGAATGGTAAACATCTATCTGGTACGATTACCCCCGGAACAAATCATAAGCGTATCTGTGTTGTACCCAGTACAAGCGTGATCTACAAGGATGTTCAATATGCAATCTTTAATTTCAGCCCGCCAATGTTTTCTGGGACATGCATTATGGGTACCAGAACGCTTCAAGACATTTGACTACTACTTCTAGTAACAAAGCTGGGCTCCAAGTGATAGCAGTGGAGAGCGTTGTAATTGGTGAAGAAGCGTTCACCAAAAACCCCAGTCCCATTTCTGGCTGGCTTCCTTACTAAAGTAGTGGCGATCTGAGTTAGTTGTACTGCATCGTTGTAGAAGGTCTGATATAGCCTGACTCGTAAACCGTGTGATTTGATACGTTATTCGTGCGACTTCAGTTATTAGGCAGGTCTGAAATACTATGGTCCAAACCTTGGAACCACACAAAGGATCCGACTGACCGCACGTGGAGTATATCCATGTTTTTCTGTTTTCCGGTGGATGAAATGTGCCTGACAGAAATCTACCCAACAGTTTGGGTGGTCATTTTGTAAATTAACTTTTGCTGATTGAGGTCTATTTCCAATATGCCAGCCGTCAAACCTTGTATCAGCTTTAGTTTACTCAGCCAAAAATATGTACCGTTCAGCTTGTTATAAATTTTATGGGGGACTTCCTTACTGTTTGATCCGGAATGCATGAACCTAATCGTACTCTTTAGCCTTTCCCGAGTTCGTATCCACGATTTCAGCTTCCCAAGTCGGTTGTTAGAATTCCATAAATCCTTGCCAGGACGCAAGGACACAATCCCGAAAGGGCAATATGTAATTCCAAGCTGAAGGGCTGCCTGATCGAGACGAAAATGGGTGTACTTTAGCGAGCTTGAGTCTCGCGTGACAGCGCCTACGAACCTTGCAATCTTAAATATCATGGAAATCGCTACGTACGTAGTACATGAAGTAGAGGGGCATGATCGTAGTATTGTATGGACGTCACTACCTGCATTTTGTCTCTTGCTCTTTTGAGGAAATCTTCCACGCGGCACACAGTCCTGTGATAACAGTGAAAGCCATACTGGACGTCGTGGGTGGAAAACCCTCGGTGGTGGTGGAATACTCTCGTCCTGAGTTAGTATCAGTCCGTGATCGATGCTTTGTTAGAGATATCAATGTGAGATGACAAAGAACATAATCACTCTTTGTCCGCCTCCTTGGGCGGAATTGTGGTTGCTTGATAACCAGTCAGAAGTCACTGATTTCCTGGGATTTTTTATCTAGCCAGCTCATTCACAGGCATCATTTTATCCACCATAGGTTGGTTCCAAGACATGGGTTGGGGAAAATATGGGGCATTCATGCACCTGTGAACTGTCGGCCTGCCACCGCGATGGTTGTACAATCTAATCGAGGTCCAAGCCCATTGTTCATTAATAAAATTAGACAGGTGGCTTTCACAGAACGGAACAAACATGCATGACTGGCTCTGGTACACCCCAACACAGGAAGTGTATCTCGCTGGCGAGGTATCTGAAGTATTTGGAATTCGACTTTCAAGGCACGTACCCTGACTACAGCCTGCAGTTAATTAGCATCAACAACAACAATGTTACATTGCACCATGCACTTTTTCCAATTCTACGGCTATGAACATTGGCATGTTGGATTAGGTACCCTCCCTGTTCTATCTTGTAGAAAGTGTTCCCAGGCTGTGGCAACAAATCCAACACTTTTAGTTGCCAGGTGCATATGCAGCGCACCTTTCGAAACCTGGCTATATAATTCATATTCTTTGTAACTGAATTGCTATCTACTTTAATCTTTCAGGATTTCCTAGTTTTGATAATAGCGCTGGGGTGTTCCAACTTCCAAGCTTCCTCAATCAGTCAGTCTAGTCGTAATCCTTTGCATTAGCGGTTCTGAACTTTCCCCGAAAGCCTATAATGCACTTATAGTCTGTAAGAAGCCAGCTGAAAGAGCTGACGCAGACCACGATTTATCATTACTAATTTTTCCAGTGGAAGTTGTCCAGTCTCGGATATTTCGAAAGCCGTCTGGCCCATGTACCCACCTAACTGAATGTCATGTCCTCTAGGTTTCACTGCATTCATGCTTGTATCGGATAAATGCAGGTTCTGACTGACAGGACGCTAAGGAATCTTTCCAATATAGGATGATTAATGGTTACCTAGTTTCGTGTTGTCTGTTCTTAAGGATGTTTCATGCGCGCAAGCATTTTCACGTGTCTTCTGTAGATCGAATAGGCTATGTACAAAATCCTGATGCTATTCCTCTGTATTTGTTAAGTCCTTGTCAGGCCCGATGACTCCAGCGTGGAAAATCGACTTCCTGAGACCCATGGATACAGGTATTAGGGTTAGCCGGCTCCGATCCATATGCGACCCAAAATGATCATCACTCAGACTTTCAAGGTCCGCATTCTGATTGCTACTCTCTCCGTTGCCATGCGTGCCACCTCATCATGCAGATCACATTTGATGTTTCCTTATATCAAGACACAGATTGCCCAGCTTCATGGTACCATTGTGCCTACCTAGCATCTTCAACCATCGTCGCTCTGCAATCCAATGGGGCGTTTGATTTCTCTTATGTAACTTCCTACGCCAGCGATAATAGGCGAATATTTGCAGCTGCAAGAAATCCATGAAGCTGTCCAGCTTTGTTGTTTTCTTCTTATGGAAAAGGGAGAGACGTCAGAGTCTCTAGCTCTGTTCTTCCAGTTGTCTTTTCTCTGGCGCAAAGAACTTGCTTGTGAATCTGCATGCTTTCTTGAAACTTGTGCCAGGAGCCTAACGTCATGCCCAGATTATCCAGTGCTGTAAGTGTATCAGGATGGTTGCTGCCTAATATAACTTCTATTTGCTTACTTGTCACCTGTTGTAGTTATAAAGCCTTATAGTATTCCCTGTGTAACCAAAACGACTGCACAAGTTGGTCCATAGCTTTTAGAGTGTCGCAGTGCTTAGGGTTAGAAACCTTCAATCACATCTCAATGATTTATTTTGAAAAATATAATAGCCTCTTTAAGTTATCTGAGTCCCTAGTAGACCTAGGCAAGGACGAGTACTACGGTTATTGTCTTTTTATACTTATATCTTAAAGTCTATACTAAAATACTCTTTAATATTGAAAGGTATAATGCTCCCTCTTTAAAACAACTATACTTAGTATATATATATCTATACTTTGCAGTATTTAAAGCTTGATTCTAAATAATAAAAAGTAAGATTTACTAAATGAATCTAGTAAAGGCAAGTTGTATTTTATTTAATTTATTATTAAATCTACTATAATGAATTGTTAGGGTTTGGAACCCTAGAGTATCGGGCAGAGCCCTCATGTATGAGAATGTAAAGGCTGATTCCATCGCGAGATTGAGAAGGCCAATCTGATTGCTTGAAGGATTGATGCCCTCGATCTAAGGCAGCAGCATGGAAGCCAGCAGTTGGGCAGA
>JBBVQN010000129.1:0-41980 GCA_038993655.1 Talaromyces verruculosus | reverse complement strand
GTTATAGACGAGCATGGGATTCGAACCCATGCCCCCAGAACAGAAAGATAGGTTCTGTAACGGGGGCGGCCACGGGAAGCGCTAACCACCTACGCTACCCGCCCGTCTAACTAGTATCTCTAATAACAATTGTAACTATATATCAATTTTGTAATAAACAATTAATCAGAATACTTACTAGTTATTAATTTTATAATATTAGCCTTGCTATAGGCCTTAGTAGAGATATTATTCTTTATAATTGAGAAGAGCTACCAGTTAAAAATATTATTTAACTAGACAGCACCAATACTACTATAAAAGCTTATTTTAAATAAGAAAGAAGCCCAGGCCTAGATAAAATATATTCAAGATATTTAAGAATTTACTAAGAATAATATAAAGCAAGTATAAAAGTAATAAATAAGATAAACTAACAAGAAATAGTATCCAGTAAACTTTATAATTAGTAATATAATTTATATTATAAATAAAAATTAAAATATAGAATATTCTAGCTAAAAGCTAGGTTATCAGTAAAAAGGATCTTTTCTAATAATATACCAAGTTAGATATGCTTTTAAGCTTAGATTACTAAAAAATTTAAAAATACATCCAATATTTATACTAAAGAAACTTTATCTTGTTATCTTAAAAAAGCTATTACAAGAACAGCTTAAAGATAAAGAACTAGAGTTAAAGATTAATAGCTATTCTAAGTAGAAAATTAAGCAAGTCCTTGCCTTAAGAACTATATAGAAAAAGCTACATTATTATATTAGTTAGCTCAGACAAGACCTTAATCCAAAGTGATATCCTACTAGATATCTAAAGAATGCACCACTAGTGTTAAAAGCTTACTATAATACAAACCTAGATACTCTAAAACCACTAAAACAGCTCTGTAAATAGCTCAAGGCAGCTAAGAAGGATTAATTCCTAGAAGACTATACAGATAATAATATTCTAGCTATAGACACTCACAGGCAAGTATCTAGTAAAGAGAGGGGTAATATGATAGCTAGCCTTCAATAAAGCAATTAATAAAGTGATTAGAATACTGCCAGGCAGTAAGAATATTCCCAGGGGGACCAGCCCTTATCCAATTAGGTACCATAACAGAGTATTAATATAAAGGATCTAGCTTGGAGCACATTTCCTCTTTTTCTTCTCTCCCCATGCTTACTATTCTCGTGTTTGGTGCCTCATGTACATTAGCTTAGCTAGATCAATACATCAAGCTTGACCGTTGTCACAAATAGACAATAGTAATGTTAGTGATATCTTTGATGATGCTCAAATCAAATATGCCATTGCTAATGATGGACTGGATGATGCTGAATATCATTATCAGAAAATATAGACTTAGAATGATGATTACAAAGCAGAGGATTTTCAGCGACTGAAAAACAGAATGCTATCAGTATTATTGAGATACAAACCAGATAGACTCTAAAATTTTGTGTATGCTTATATCTTATTTATAACAATCTTTAATCCTAATATGCTGATGTCTGGTGCAGTTGGAAACTAGAGACTTGTGTGCTAGATCAAATTTTAGGTTCTAATAGCTATCTCCTAGTTAAGCAAAAAAAGCTTGAGTCTATACATCTGATTATAAATAGTAATTGTTCACTACAGGATCTTGCCCTGAAAAAATTCAAGAAATTAAAGGAACTATTGTGGATTGGCTTGAGATTAGACAATGATTTCCTAGTGCTATACTATTGTTTCAGAGAAGTATTGCATCAGTTGGTCTACTTTAACCTAGATTTTCTCCAGTGGGATCTGGTTTTTAGTGGTTTATATGGCAAACCTAATATTATTGTATGGAGCATTTTGAAGTGTGCATATAATAATACTATATATACCTTTCTAGCCCTTAAATATCTTTCTTTATTAGCCTTCTCTTTCAAATCAATATCTAGAATGCTTGCATCCTTAATTGATTAGGGCTCTCTTCAATTGTTGAAATTATGCTTTTGTATTGATTGGGAAAGCTTTTTAGAAAATATATTATTATTGCAATAGTAGATTAGATTAGAGTCTCTGGAAATACAGTTAAATAATGAGTACAATAATTTGTGAAATAAAACTTAGACTATATCAAATTTTTGGGTGCTTTTAATGGCCTTCTTAGCAGGTTATAAGTGATCAGAAGAAGGAATAAGAAATTGTTGTATATTGTTGTTGTATTGCTTGTCATATAAAAATCTATGGCAGGGGATGTTTGCTCTATTTATCTTTATTCCCGGATTTTTCTCGGGGCTCTTTTTCTAGCAAATATTTTTGGGTGGCATGATTATAATGTTTTCCGGTGCTTCCGGGTTGTTTTTGGATTGATTCTGTGTTTGTATGTAAATCTAGTGGTGATTCTGAACTCCCACTAAATTTCAGTAGAATCTTGAGTGAAAATTTAGGTATAGGATTTTTGTTTATATATATATGCTTATAGGCCTAAAAGAGCTTTTTATAGCTATCAGCAGATCTACAGCATCTTAAGAAATTTTGCAATTGATATTATAACACAAGTCAATATTACGAAATTTTGTGTACTATCAAAGATTGGTCTACATGTGACAGCCGAGAACACAGCAATCATGTGAGAGGGTAGTATTTAGTACGAGTGGCGGGAAACCCCACTCGTACTTGATATTCTGGTCTTTTTAGTGCAGCAGTAACGAAGGCGAATACCCCCGCCAACGGGTCTGTGACATACACAGATAAAGACTTACAAAATTTTGAAAGGCTGTGTGACATTCCTAATTTATTCTTTTTACCATGAGATATCAAGAAGTTTCGTGATGACTAATTATGGAACCCATTCAATTTCCTTGACTTGGAATGTCTTAGCCTTTATTACAATCCTAAAATTTTGGTTGGTTTGTCCCTATAATCCTCTATGAAGAAAGAGCTAATATACTTGCTAAAATTATCTTTATAGAAGGGAATTATCTCTCCACTTGCAGAGAAGCAGTCGCTGAAAGTTCTGTATATAAGGTAGTCCAGCTCTGACCTCAGATATTTTACAAGTTTTAGTGTTATATAATCACAGAATATATTTAGCTTACTTGACCCTGAGAATTCAAGTGACTAGAGTTTAGATGATGACTAGAGCAGTGATAGAATCTCATCTGAAGATAAATTTCTAGAGATTATGAAAAGACTTGATAAATTCACTCAGTAGGTATTTGGACTGCAAGACTTCCAGTTACTAGAAATCCTAGTCTTTAGTGACCTATCATTGAATGGCCAATATATAAAAGGAAATGTCTATCTCTGCTGAAATACTGTGACTGGGTGAATTAGTGAATCTCTGAAAAATTATTACTATATGACTAAAAAGGATCAAATGTCTTATGAATTTCTCTAGATGTATTCTCATGTTCTGAGCGCATGTCTGACAGATTTAATTATAAAGGATTAATCATTGAAAGGATTAGTGTTCAGAATAATCTAGTTTGTGTTGCAGCAAAATATAAGCTGATAGAGAGGTCTTAGTCTTCATGTTTCTCTATATAGTAGTAGTTTCTGCTGTAGTTCTATAGTGAATTTTTAAAAGTGAGTAGGATCTAGATCTGGTAGAAATTCCTCAAGTTGTAGCAGGCAATGGTAGTGTTATAGCTATATTATCTCTTACTGGTTATGAAACTTATCATGAACTCTTTAAGAAGAGTAGGCCATTTTTATGAGTATAATGCTACTCTCACTGTAGATCCCCTATAGTAGAAAAATCCAGGATTTAAAAAATACTATTCTATTATCTATAATGAGAACAACTAGGAATATAGTAAGCTTTTTATACTTCTGGTAAATATGTCTCTCAGTCTCCTTAGAGATAATTTCTTAAAAAAGAATTAAATTAATTAGATTAATTTTGAATATTAGATAATTAATAGATATAAATATTAGTGCACTTCTCACATAATTATTAAGAGTTTGTCTGGGAAGGTTCGTGGTAGATAGCTTAAATAGTGGTTTTCTATATAATATTTATAGTAAAAGGTCAAGAGTGCCCTGCTAGTAATTATTTCTTAATAAAGAAGATATTAGTTTTCTTTTAAGCAGAATTAGTATCTCTTTAAGTTTTTTATTATATAAGAAAGTCTAGGCATTCTTAAATATTTATAGAATAAAATCTCTGTGTATATAGTTGTTCTTAATAGCAAAGTTTAACTATTAAAATATCAAACATGAACCTTAATTTGGAAAAGATTTTGCTTAATAGTCTTAGTAATTAAGTTGAATAGCATGTTAATAGATATTGGAGGAGATTAAAGTAATAATATATAAAGTATTACCTTCAAAACAAGTATACAAATGCTAGCAGGTCCAGATAGCAGCAAAGAGGCTATTAAAATCTAATAGATTCTGTAAAATAATAACTATAAGTTCAAGAGGAAGTTTAGTCAAATGCAAATTCTGCTCTTGATCTATTATAGTCATTGCTCAATTCCAACTTGTGCCTATAATAATAGTTGAGAAGTACTATAGCTGAGTAGTAAAAAGAGATTTAACTCTGCTATCTTGATCAATAGCTGTGAAAAAGAGCTTAAGAAGTATTTATATACTTCAGAACCCATCAACTAAGTGTTCTAGGCTTAGTCCTAGATATGCTATAAAAAAGGTAAGGCCTGCTAGGCATCAGGTAGTCAGGATAAGGCCAAGACTCTGCTCAGCGCTTAGCATCAATAAGTTCAGCCAATAGAATATTAGTAATTGATATTTTCATATTATAGGGATCATTGGTCTATCCTTAACCCACCAACATTTCAGATTATATAAGAAATAAGCTATTAATAAATACTGCCGCTCAATCAGATCACAATAGTTCATACCTCGACAGTGAATATATCTTAGTATTCAATCTGCTTACTATCCTTATACTATTTAACAATAGATCTTTCTCAACTGTAAGCTAAAGATACTGCCTTTTTGTGACAGTACTCAATTCCTCTACCTAAGGAGTAGCTAATCGACGAAATATTGAACATGAAGAAGGAAAGAGAAAAGGAAAAGAAGCTCGTACGCGCTCGCTACAGCTTTTATATGGTGCGCCGGCCCCGCGGCGGTGCCTAATTGGGAAGGCATGAAGTAGAAGGGAATCTCCGTCCCTAGGGCTTAGGGCTTCCATACGAGGCCGGCCTGCACCGTACAAGACACTAAGCAACGAGCGCGTACAGCCGTCACACTTTTCCAATAATAGAGTTGGTAAGAAATAACGCGATTATGAGGAAGAATCATGTTATATTATAGACAACTTGAAATCTGGAAACTACATTCTTCTTCTCCAAGAGACTCTTAAAGTTAAGATGAGTTATTGCCAAGCATGGTATTGTATGCCACATAAATAAACTAGGGATCTGGTTATCAGATCCTATTATTGTTTTAGGCTGAAAGATACTTCAGTGTCTATAAGTAATGAAAGATCCTTACAAACTGGATACAGAAATTTGTTAATATGGATACATATAGAGCCTAAAGGTAAATATTATTACATTATATGTATTGAATATCTTCTACCTAATTTGGCTGATTTGGTGCAAGATAAGCATTTATAGATGGATAGGTATATTTCTGCATCACTTAATAGCTAAGTAAGCTTCAAATTATCTGTGGAAATGATCGCAGATTGGTTTAAGTATGGCGGCTGTACCTTTGACCTTGGATGCTATGAAAATTATGATAAGAACTATTGTGAATGGGAGGCAGATTGGAGTGGATGATAGATTGCGCATCAGCTAGCCCATAGGGAACAGTCAGACAATGCATGCGACTTCTATTAATCCCTATCAATCCCAGAAGAACTGAAAAAAATGGATTACTTTCCAGAAGAGTCTTCTGTTATTTCATTAAGTCAGTTGTTGGTGTCTGTGATTGGACAACGACCTATTGCCAAATAAAGGCGCTGGAGAAGACGGGCATAGAAACTTCACGGATTGGCTTATATATGTTATGAGCTGACCTCATGAAGCGTATTCGGGCGAAGCCCTCACAATAGCTATTTCCATGACATGAAGCTATTCCCAGATCCTGATTGCTTGCCCGGATATGAAGCAACCCGGCCCCGGTTGCCCTGCGTTACGGCGCCTACTCGGAACCATATAACACCCATCCATCTAGAATCCCTAGAAGGAAGATTACCAGAAGCCTCTATTCCCCTTTTCCTTATAAGATTGTATATATGTAAAGAATTTATTATTTCTTTCCTCTTTCTTTCCTTATGTTATATTTTCTATTCAGATATGCCTTTATAGTGAGTATTAGGCAGGACTAGCCTATAATATTAGAAAATATAACATCAGCACTTTGAGAATTTAAATTATTATAGTAAGACTTATTACATTATATATGAATATGAACCTGAATAACCAATCCTCTAGAGAATAATAGTTAGTGCTTATTAAAGAACTATTTATACAGCTTATATATTAAATAAAAGCCTTCAACATTGATATTAATACTTATATTAAAGCTATTAATGTAAATATTAATAATTAAATGAACTACTTAGAAGCAGGCTTTAACTACTTAAACCAATAAACTACAAATCTTAAGACTCTATAGGTATTTTTCACTTAATCTTCTCTATATCTAATCCTCTAACTAAAAGCAACTAAAAAGGTTTTGAGATAATAATTATATTATTAACTAAGATATATCACTAAATATAATAATTTTAATAAATCCTTATTTTTTCTCTTTTTTATAGAACTTTAAGCTAAGATTAATATTAATAGCCTAGCTATAGAAAACATATATACTTAAATATAATATACTTATAGTAGATTGCAAGGAGATACTTAAATAAAAATTTTCCTATAGATATAAATTCATATTACTAATCCTAATATTAATAATAATAAGATCTTTTTTATATTCTATTAATACCTCTAGACCTAATTCAAAAATTACCAGCTTATTAAATAAACTAACTAGTAATTTAACTAGCTCTATTAAAGCCATATTTTATTCTAAGATTTTACTAATGAATTTGAAAGGATTTTTCTTCTTATTAAAGATTATATATAGTCTAATAATATCTAAATTACTTAAATTTAAAATATTATTAATTAAGAAATACAATAAGCACTTATTAGATAGATCTTTCTAACTAGATATAAAGCTTTTATTAAGTATCTACACTGTATTACTAATAACCTAGATAAGTATAACTATATTTATAATCTCTATAACTAAGGCCTGAACCAACCCCTTTTTAATATACTAAAAAATAACTCACTAAATACCACCCCTCCATATTAGTTTTAGTCTACTGTTATAACAGTCCCTATTCTTTCTATTACTATAGATCTATCTGCTATCTCCTAACTCCTTACTATATAGACCCATCCTCCACTAATCTATTATAACTATAGAAAAGTTAGTTATATTACTTATATCTGCCCTAGGCTTTAATAACCTTAAGCTCCTTACCTTATAGCTATTACTAATACTACTCTTAAGATTCCTATAGCTGTGCTGGAACCAAGATCTACTATTTATTTTAAAGAATCTAAGTCAGAAAAAGAATAGCTCCTAGTAAAAGTTATAATTAAGAATAAGATATAGTAAGGAAGTTTTTAATAAAAGAGAAAGAAGTAATAGCCTTTAAAGTTAATATATTACTTAATAATAATATATATACTAGGATATTAGCTAATAATAAATATATTTCTTATAAAATAATTAAAGAATCTTTTATTTTGAAATATAGTCTTACCTAATATATAATAGCACTAATCCTTATCCAGGGATATAATAGAATAAAAAAATAAACTACTAATAAGATTACAATAATAACTATAAATATTAGAGGCTATAAGATAAAGAAAATATACTTCTATATAGTACAGAAGATAAAATATAATTTAATATTAAAAATATAATAGATACAGAAGAAAGGAATCCTTTTTAATCTAATAAATAAGATTTTAATATTCTTTAATAGAATTAAGATTAATAATAAGAATATAAATAAGACACATTACTATAATAATACTTATAAAATATCTGCAACTAATCTTGCTACTTTAAGAAGATAATAAAAAAGATAGCTAGAGACTAGAATTAAGATTTTTGTAGCTAGTATAGCTAATATTAATAAAGTACTTGCTTTAAAAGCAAGAATAGATCCCTAAACTAAATTACTAAACTATTTATAAGATTATATTGATATTTTTGACCCTATTAAAGTAGATAAATTATTAGAGTGCCAACCCAGTGTTAATTATACTATTAAATTAATTAAACAAGATAAAGATAGAAAAAAGCTAGAAGCCCTTTAGGACTCTCTTTATAATATATTATAAAAAGAGCTTCTTATATTAAAAAAAACACTACACAATTTATTATTTAAAGGATTTATATAAGTTAATAAATTACCTATAGCTATACCAATATTATTTATCAAAAAGCTAGATAGAGGATTATATTTCTGTATTAACTACCAAGCTTTAAATATTATTATTAAGAAAGATTAATACCCCCTATTACTGATATATAAGACTTTATAGTGAATATTTAAAGCAAGATAATTTATAAAGTTTAATATGCCTATAGTATTCTATAAGATATATATTATAGAAGAAAATAAGTGATTAATAGCCTTTTGAACCTAATTCAGCCTTTTTAAATAGCTAATAACCCTTTTTAGTCTAACTAATGCCCTAAGTATGTTCCAATAGTATATTAATTAGATCTTATAGGACTTGTTAAATAATTTTATAATTATCTATATTAATAATATATTTATCTTTATTAATAACTTATTAAAAGAGTATTATTAATATATCTATATAGTGCTCCAACAGCTCTGTAATATTAGCCTACAGATTAATATTAATAAATTAAAATTTAAAGTAAAAAGTATAAAATATCTCAGATTTATTATTGAAGCTAATAAGGGAATATAAATAGACCCTATTAAAATAAAAGCAATTTAGGAATAGCAAGTACCTTTTATAATTAAGGAAGTCTGATAATTCCTAGATTTTACTAATTTTTATTAGCAGTTTATCTATAATTACTCTACTATAGTATAACTACTAATAAACCTCATATAGAAAAAAATAGACTTTATATAAAATAACACTATTAATAAAGCTTTTTAGAGCCTTAAAAGTCTCTTTATTATTAAACTAGTACTTATCCCCTTTGACCTTAAATAAAAAACTATTATTAAAATTAACTCCTCAGATTATATAAATAGAGACACTCTTTCTTAATATAATAATAATAAATAGCTCTATACCTGTATCTACTATTCCCAGAAACTGAACTCTATGTGACAACGGTCAAGCTCGATGTATTGATCTAGCTAAGCTAACGTACATGAGGCACCAAACACGAGAATAGTAAGCATGAGGAAAGGAAGGGAAAGGGAGAATATGCTCTAAGCCCAATCCTTGATATAAATACTCTGTGATAGTGCCTAATTGGGTAAGGGCAGTCCCCCTAGAAACATGTAGTTAACTTCCTCACCACTCAGTAGTACTCTGATTGCTTCAATGATTGCTTCATTAAAGGCTAGCTGTCACATCACCCCCCCCTTCACCAGATGCTTGCTCGCGAGCGTCTATAGCTGAGATATTATTATCTGTATAGTCTTCTAGGAATTGATTCTTCTCAGCCGCCTTAAGCTATTTATAGAGCTGTTTTAGCAGTCCTAGAGTGTCTAGGTTTATATCATAGTAAGCCTTCAACACTAGTAGTATATTCTTTAGATATCTAGCAGGATACCATTTTAGATCAGGGTCTTATTTAAGTTAATTAATGTAATAGCACAGCTTCTTCTATATGATCCTTAAGGCAAGGACTTACTTAATTTCTTACTTAGAAAAGCTGTTAATCTTTAACTCTAATCCTTTGTCCTGAAGCTGTCCTTATAATAGTTCTCTTGCAGCTATAAGATGTAGCTTCTTAGATATAAATATCAGGTATACTTTTATGCCCTATGGCAAGCTGAGCTCAAAGGTGTGGCTAATCTAATATATTATTGGAAAAGGCTCTTCCTGCTGATAACCAAGCTTTCAACTAGGATGACCTATATCCCATCCTTTGTTTATAATATAGACCATATCCCTAATAGTAAAATTAATTATATATCATTTTTTATTAGCCTGTCTTGCTTGTTATCTTTGTGCCTGCTTTATATTATTCTTTACAAATTCCTAGATATCCTGAATATACTTTATCTAGGCCTAAGCTTCCTTCTTATTTCAGATAAGCTTTTATAGTAATTGCAGTATAGTTCAGTCAAATAATATTCTTAGCTAGTAGCCTTTCTTAACTATAAATGATGACATCCCTATTAAAGCTTATAGCAGGGCTAAGGTCATAAAATCAATAACTAGTAAATACTTTAACTAATTATCTATTGCAAAGTTAATATATAATTATAATCATTGTTAGAGATATTGATTAACTATTTTTATTTGATTATTTATCTGCACATATCTAGCAGTAGATAATTTAAGCTTAATTCTTAAAATCTAACATACCTTTGTCCAAAATTCTGATATGAACTGACCCCCTTGGTTTGAAACAATACTATTAGGTAGTCCTATCTATAGAAATATATATCTAATCTATAGTTGTGCTATCTCTTTAGCGGTTGTAGTCTTCTTATAGTAAGATATAGATACTGTTCTCTTGCTCAATCAATCAATTATTACAAAGATTATATTATAACTGTAACAGTCCCCAGGGAATTCTATAAAGTCTATTAATAAGTGCTGCCATAGTCGCTCTAGAATAGATAATAGCTGTAGTAAGCTGGAAGCCCTGTCTCTCCACATTATTATGTAGCCATATATCCTATAGTTCTTAATATAACTTTCTATATCAGTATTCTATAATTCCTAGTAAAAATACTCTTATATTAATTTCTTTATCTTATTCTTGCCCGGGTGAGCAGTCAATAATAGTTGGTGTATCTTGTCCATTAATCGTATATGTAAGTCTTTCTTATTCAAAATATATAAGTAGTTCTTAAATAGCAGGCAATTGTCTTTAATATATTATTTTAAGTCTTTCTTGCTTAATCTTTCCTATACTTCTACTATAACTATAAATCTCTTATTAGCCTTAAGCATTTAATTAATAATGCTATAGTCTGTTATAGTATCTTGTAGGTCTATAAATGCTAGCTTTAATATAATCTGCTCATCAAGGATCTCTTAAGATAATATAGTTAAGTTCTAATAATCAAGGTTCTGCGCTCTGTTATTCTTCTATTGAGTAAATATATCAGCTAATATATTTGCTCTTCCAGATTGATATTTTAGTATAAAATAGAATTCCTATATGAATTTATATTAATATGTCTATCAGGCACTCAAAGCCTTTATTATCATGAAGTACTCTAGGGCTTAATAGTCTGATAAAACCTTGAAGCACTCCTGCTATCACAATTCTAATAGCTCTGGTCTCCACTCCTGGAAGGCTTGGATGATTATTAATATCTTCTTGTCATGAATATCATAGTTATATTCTACTATAGATATTATAGCTGAATAATAAGCAACAGAGTGCCATTCTATATCCTCATAAAATTGAGATAAGACTACAGCCACTACTCTATCTAATACATCTATTTCTACTTAGATAAGCTTATTAGGATTATAGTATACTAACACTAGCACTAATATTAATGCTTATTTTAATCTATCAAATGCTTCCCAGCATTATTTTATCTATATAAAAAAAATATCCTGTCTTGTTAGGCAATGTAATAGTTTAGCTATCCTACTATACTCTATAATAAATTTTCAATAAAAGTTATAAAACTCTAAAAAAGATTGTACTCCTCTCACAGTAGTTAGTATCTTTTAGGAGAGCACTGCTTCAATCTTAACAGAGTTCACCTTGATACCTTCAGGTATAATAATAAATCCTAGATATTTGATTATTATTATATGGAACTCATACTTCTTAATACTCACCTGCAGCTCTATATCTTAGAGCTATTAAAGCACTACTTAGATATAGATCTTATGCTCTACTATATTATTACTATAGATAAGCAAATCATTAATAAAAACTATTATAAAATTGTTAAGATAGTTAAGAAAAATATCATTGATTAACCTCTGGAACGTTACTAGGCTATTGGTTAACCTAAATAGTATAACCTCATACTTGAAGGTTCTATACTAGTATTTAAATATTATCAGATTGGAGGACTCTTAATGCATATGAATCCTATAAAAACCCTATCAGATATCCAGCTTTGTAAAGATCTTTACTTTACTGATCTGCTTAAACACCTCATCAATCAGAGATAATAGATATTAATCTTTTCTAGTGAGTAAGTTAAGCTTCTAGTAATTTATACAAAAATGAAGCCCTTTACCCAGTTTCTTAGCCATGAGAATCAGTGAGGCATATAGTGTGTTATTAGATACTATAAAGCTCTTGTCTAGATTCTTAACAATATAATCCTTTGCTGCTTGTAGCTTCTTTACTATTATATAATAGAGTAGGTAGTATCTAAGCTCTACTTCTTTTTCTAATTTAATTTAATAGTTATATTCTTTTCTTTCAGGCAACTTGTCAGACTTTATTTTAGAAAAGATATCAGTGAATTTATAATACTATTCTAGGAGTTACTTCTTTATCTCTTACTCTTCCTAGATAATTCTATTATTAGTCTATTTCTCCTTAATAGCCTTCTTAATTTTATTTAGGCTTGTTATAAATATCTTAGTCTTCTGATCCTTTATATTTTACAGAAATCTAAATACTCTAATCAAGGTAATATCTATCTTAGGATACTTCTCCTAAAAGTGTACTTATTTAGCTTTCTTGGTAGTGATCACCTCATTAATTACCTTATTAGGATTAGGGTTATTAGTTTTAGAAATTATTTTATTAATTACCTTATTAAAACCCTTCCTTATTTGACTCAAAGCTAGTTAATACTAATCTTAATATCTCCTTCTATAGCTAATAGGAATATCCTATTTCTATTTGATATGGCTAGTACTATTTTTATATAGGGATATATAATTTTGTATCTAGAGTGTAGAAGTGTTTCTTATCTCCTTTTGTTAGAATATTTTATCTTAATAATCTGTATCCTTCTGATGCTATAGCTCTACTTTATGATCCTATAGTAATAGTCTCTTTAGCAGCTATATAAACTGCTTTACTTATATTTCTTTATATAAGAATACCTTCTCAGGCTATAGCAAGCATTTTTATGCATAGTTAATTATCACTTTATATTTGGCTAACTATATCTATTTAAGAATTATATCATATTTTCCCAACCTGATGATAAGGAAAGGGAGATTATATATTACACATCTATCCACTATAAGGGTTAATATTATAAGATAGATAATTATATTCTCTATCTTGCTGTCAAATCCCTTTACCCTGCATGGTTGCTTCAAGGATATGATATAGTACTAGATATATCATATAAGTCTCTCTATAAGGAATATATCTAGAAAAGCAAACCTATTTACTCTAATATCCACTAGTGCTTTAATACAAATTGATAATCTATTCTTTACTAGCTGAATAAGCATAATCAAACTATCCTTGACACTATCTAACAGCTATAAAAGATCTAAAATACTAGCAGTACTGATCTCATCTAGGAAGGAGTCTTCTCCTAGGTGTTGTCATTTTCCAGTTTAGAGGAGCTATCCCTAGCTGTATCCTTTATAGACTTTAGAGTTTTGAGCTCAGATGCACTCTGTTTGTCCTAGAATTTGTAATTATCTATTATATATCCTAATATTTTATAGATAAAACACTTTCTTTTAATATAGAGCTTCTCTCACTCAGTCTAAGGAATTCTAGGTTTAGTCTTATTATTTTTCAGCTTCTTAATAGTATTCTTCTTATTATCCTTGTTAATACTGTTATAGCTATCTCCTTAATTCCTGCAATCCTTTAATATATATTTCTTGTTTTTAGCAATTATCTCCAGACAGTTTGCTATTTGATAATATTTATATATAAAGCTCTAGTAGCTTATAGTGTTGTTATAGCTCTCCTTGACTAGCTGTTTCTATATCTCTAGGGATAGCTGCTTATATAACTCATCTTTCTACTGAGTGGCTGGCAACTCTGAATCCTACGCGTTTAGTATAAACTTCGAGAGGAAGGCCTAAAACTTGGTATTATTTATATAAAGGTATTGGAATGCATGCTTTATGGAAGATATATAGTTTGCATTATAGTAAATGATCTTAAAATGTTTAATAATATTGTCAATATCATAATACTGTTATGGTGAGTCCTTTTGAAAATATAGAAGTAAGTAATCTGCTGCTTCTCCCTCATATATGCTCTTTATATACTACATCTATACTAGAGCAGTTGGATAATAGTTAGTATTAGTCTCTAGCTTATTCTTAATATCTATTAACTAGGACTTAAATTTAGGGTTCTTCTTATCAGTAAGATACTTCCTATCTAGGAGCTTGAAGTTCTTCTTTCTATTTAGAGCAGGTGTAGATATAGACCCTTTCTAGTCCTGTTATTCTATCTTATATAACTATTGCTAGGCTTTATTATATTCTTAAATTAATTCAGCTATTATATTCTATTGCTGCTTGATATATTCTTTTAGCACTATAATCTTCTTAAGCTGTTTCTTAACTAATTCTGCATTATTGTCCTGTTCTGTAGTTATTCTAGCTTTTATCTTAAGGTTGCTTAGATATTTGTAAAGACTATTGAATAGTCTATTAGGATGTTCTTTATACAACCATTAAAAGATTATATAATCTAAAAAGTCTATTACTCCTTCTGTATCTAATTCATTTAAAATAGGGTTGTTTAGTTCAAAAGTCAGATACTAAGAGGCATATTCTTGCTCTCTATCTTGTTGTGCTCTTGCACTCAGTGTATATATTATAATACTATTATAACCTAGTCTCATTATCTCATTCAATAGTAGACATTGTAAAAAAATAATTTATAAGTATCCCTGGCTTAAGTGTGTTAATTTGTGTCGTTTGTTATATAAATATACTGGGATATAAAGAAAAAGAAGAAAAGAGGTCTCTTAATCAGAGCAAGACGCTGTCAAGGTCCACTATACTGATTTATAAGAGATAAAAAAAGAAAAAGTGATGCTTACTATTATATGACAATAATCAAGCTTGATGTATTGATCTAGCTAAGCTAATATACATGAGGCACTAAACATGAGAATAGTAAGCATGAGGAAAGGAAGGGAAAGGGAGAATGTGCTCTAAGCCCAATCCTTGATATAAATACTCCGTGACGGTGCCTAATCGGGTAAGGGCGGTCCCCCTGGGAACGCGTAGTCAACTTCCTCACCGCCCGGCAGTACTCTGATTGCTTCAATGATTGCTTCATTGAAGGCCGGCTGTCACACTCTATAGAATACAATTATAAGATCCATAATAAGGAGCTGCTTGCTATTATTAATTATATAAAGTAATAGAAAATTAAACTAATATTATTAAATAAACCCTTTATTATAGTAACAGATTATAATAACCTATATTATTTTACTAAGATCTAGTAATTAAGCAAGCAATAGATATATTAGTAAATCTTCCTCTCCTAATTCAACTTTAAGTTAGTTTATCAATCTAGATCACAAGCTTTCTATTTTAATACCTTCTCATAGTAATTATAAGATATACTAAGGAATAAGAATAATAATTAACTTATTTATTAAGACTAAGTCTTACTACTATAAAAGGTCTATATATGCTCTATATAAATACTGTATATAGTGATTTTTATTATCTAAATAGTAACTAATAAAGGTTAATTCTAAATACTCTAGGTATAAGTTAAAGCTTATAATAATAGCTATACCTGTATTAAGCAAGCTATTACTAATAATCTCTAAATATTCCCACAAGATCTTAGTCTAAAAGTAACTATTACTAATTATAAGATTAATAAATAAAGATATTTTTTACACTATAACTGCTAATAGGTCCCTGACTATAAGCTATTCTAGATAAAGATTATATAATAATATTATAATTTGATATTCTTAGGGCATTCTAGTTATAATAGAATAAATATTATTATAGGAAGAATATTCTTCTAGCTATATATAAGCTAGGATATATAATAATTTATAAATAACTATAGTAAGTATAATATAAATATAATATAGAGAGAATAGAGGTAAGGATTATTAAAGCTATTTCTAATCTTAAAAAGAATTTAGTAAAAGATTAGTATCAACTTTATCAATAAACTACTAGTTAATAATAACTACCGCCACCTTATAGTTATAATAGATAGATTAAGTAAAAGTATTATTCTAATTCTATTAAAGGATCTTAATACTAAAATAGTTATATATAAGTTTTTATAGTTCTTTATAACTTATTATAGATTCCCTAGAGGTATTATCTTAGACTAAGATATATAGTTTGTAAGTAAGATATAAAGCTATATATACTAGAGTGCAAAAATTGAATAGTATTTATTAATTATATAGTACTCTTAGACTAATAGCCAGACTAAGTAAATAAATACTATTATTAAGGATTATCTATAGAAGTACTATTACTACTTCTAGAATAATTGGAGAAGTTTGCTTCTAATAGCTGAGATAATAATTAATAATTAAATATTATTAACTACTAGAATAAGTCCCTTCTTCCTTATATATAGATATAACTTAGAGATTATAAACCTATAGGATGCCTCCTATAAGCTAATTACATAGTATAAGGAATAGAAAATTGTGAAAAATATTATCAAAAAATTAATATAAATAGTAGATCTAGTATAGACTAAAATAGTAGTAATATAATAGTATATAGAAGAGTCTATAAACTAATACTATAATATAGCTTATACATATTAAGTAGAAGATAAAGTATAGCTTAATCTGTAGAATACCCAAACCAACTATCTATCCAAAAAGCTAAACTATAAATATATAAAATTTATAGTATTAGAAAGAATTAGTATATATATCTACCAGCTAGACATTCTTAGAAGTATATATAATATATTCTATATAGCTCTACTATAGTTTATATCTAAGAACTCTTTTCTATTATAGGAGGTATCTAACTACCAGCTATTAGATCAGTTAATTAATAGGGAATTAGAATATATAGTAGAGAGAATTAAGGATAAATATACTATTAGCTAAGAGCATAGTAAATAATATTAATACTTAATAAAATGGTTAGGATATAAGTAATAAGACTAGTAACTAGTATAGAATCTTAAGGATACTATTACTTTTAACAACTAGGAATTCTCAAAGAAGGGAGGGGAGTAATATTATAAGTTGATCTTATAAAGCATATTTGGGCAAAGCCTTTACAATAGCTATTTCTATGACATAAAGCTATTCCTAAATCCTAATTACTTGTCTAGATATAAAGCAACCTAGCCCCAGTTGCCTTATGTTACAGTATTTACTTGGAACCACATAATACTTATCCATCTAGAATCTCTAGAAGGAAGATTGCCGGAAGCCCCTATTCCCCTTTTCCTTATAAGATTGTATGCGCGTGAAGAACCTGTTGTTTCTTTCCTCTTTCTTCCCTCATGTTATGTTTTCTATTCAGATATGCCCTTATAGTGAGCATTAGGCGGGACTAGCCCGTAACATATATATGTATCACAAGAATAAACAGTGCTATTTATTACCTTAGCGGTCTTTGGTCCAACTATGCTCCCACTACATTTGGATAAAAATCCTGGCAAGACTGAATCGGCTTCTTGCACTCTGGGTAAGGACAAGGATACTCAAACACAAAACCCTTGGACTTGATATCCTTCACACAATCCTTACACAGTGTATAACTACATCTTAGAACTTTCCAGCTGTTGTTAAACGTTCGATGGCATAAGGCACACTTCAAAATATTACAGCGCCTTTGTTCCTTGTTTCTTTGCTTTAGAAATTAAATTTAATTCTGAAACTGTTTCTCTTTTTTCTTCTATTCATCTCTCTCTTATTTTAATTATTTATTCTCCTTTTTCAAGGCCTTATATAGTTCTATAATTTCCTTCACTAATCGCTTCTATGGTTTGTTAGCCTAGTCTGAGAAAGAGACAAGAATAACTAACAATTTTGGACTGAAAATTCATATTAGAGTCTTCTCTTTTCCGTTTGCTGATCGGCGGTGCCGAAATCGTATACTCTATTGTATCTTTATAATCTTGATAACAATAATCAAAGTCACCCCTACGTCGACGTTGTGGGTGTGTATCATGATTCTCCTTATTGTTGTTGATTTCGATGACTGGTAAAGGGGCATTTGCTGCTCTGCCAACTTCTTCACTTGATGGCAATCGTTCACTAGGTAATTACTGTGGAGATGAATCTTCCTTGAAGGGAATAGTGGATGGGGGGGAATCTCTGGTTGTAAACTCTTCTTCTGCTTTATATGGGATATGCCAGTCATTAGTCTGGATGAGAGCAGGTTGTTGTTGGGTTTCCATTTTGATAGCAGGTCTGGCGTGGGTGAAAGAATGTTAAGAAGACAGAGTGATGGTGGGAAGTCAGCACTATTTATGTCTGCTGGATCCATGTTAGGGGGGCTGAGCGGTCCAACTCTCATCATTTCAGGCACTCTGGTATGAGAACGTGGGAGTGGAGATGAGCAAAACTTTTATGTAAAATCTAGCCTTGAGAGTCCAATCAGGTGTGAAAAGTGGCTACTAACCCTGCTGAATTATAACACTATGATTCTTTGTTGCGCCGTCAGCGATAGTATCCTAAAGCGGAAAATACTCACAGTAAGTGAAGGATATTTGATCATCTCAGGCGCTAGACCGAGTCCTCACTTACGGCGTATATCTATCTGGTGACGTGGTTTCATCGGATGAGGCGAAGACTCTGAGGTAGACTTCTTTGGGAGAATACTGCTGGGAAGCTCACATCATGGATGGTTAGTATTCGTGTACAGGAGTAACCTAGCACCTTCTATTATTATTGTGGCTGATTCTGGCATTAATGATTGGGCATTTAGAGTCTTGCATGTGGTCTTGGATAGGCAGAATTGCTTCCAAGTGGTCCTCGAGTTCTTGGACGAACAGCCCCAGGCTTAGGTGACTGAAATAGCCTGCTAGTAAGCCACCTCTATCGACCATGGAGTGCTTCTGTCTAGTCTATGATTGGTGATAGGATCGCAGACTTGGTTTGGGTTTCAGCATCCTAGGATGCCAAACTAGTTGGTGGTCTGAGTATATAAAGGCTGCTGTCTGCACTCCTGGTCTGCTTTCTTTCACTTCTCCCCACTATTGAAAGAAACTAGTGATATTAGAGGTATAGTATGCAGCACCACCATGTGAGTAGTGTACTAATGATAGTGTAATAGGTTGTGAACTATCCGCTAACTCTATCAAGAAGTGCTGCAAGGGCGGTGACATTTCAGAAAATATGGAAACTTATCAGTTGTCAATGCAATGGCCTAGTTCCGAGTCTTGTTGACTCTTATCCTTGAAGCTGAATCCAAGTTGTTCAGATCAGCAAGCCGCAAAAGAGATGCGATACATTAATCCTGACACACTACTCCCCTTAATAGAGCCAGAGAGTTATCTGGAGCCAGATCTTATTTTCGACGAAGATCATCCGGATATTAAACTGCGTTCGGCTCCTATATTCATCGATGATGGCGTGATCGTTGGCTTTTGGTACACAGATCGAGGCGGAAATGGGAAACGACCGGTGTATTGCTTCATTAAAGAAGATTTCCAATTCGCATACCGGAAAGGAGACTCTTTCATTCTCACGACGGACGACGATTTTGATCTCCTGGATGATCTCGGTGACTGGTGGTTTATTCAGCATCCCGGTGCGCTGGAGGCTGCCTTCGCTGACTGTCTTGCCATAATCGTATTGTATCACACCTCCAAAGTCCCTTGTTGGCTTGCTCGCTACTATGTCTCCAAGCCGAATATCAGCATTTGTGCTAGGGACTCCTCCTCCGATGCCAACCATGAGGCTATAGCAAATTGACTTGAAGGTATGCTGAATCTGCGACGCTACTATTGATGCCGAAATTGTACTGTAAACTCAAAGCGGTAGACGTACGATGACTACATTGTGACTGTTGATTCTGCTGAGGGTGTATGTGTTTTGATCTTTCGGGTGCGTGGGAAGTCCTTTACATTTCTCATCGAGCATGGCTTCAGCGGCGGCAATTTCTACCTACCACCAGCGCGCAAATCCACGCCACGGTGAAATCGTCATGGGGAATGGTTGAGCGGTGGCTGCCATAACGATTGAGTTTATTTTGTGATCTCGGGCTCATGGCATATTGCTATACCTAGAAGCTTGATACCGTCGATGAACTGCGCAATTCCACATTAAATAGAGACAGAAGACGGAAACACGAACTGGTATTCGACAACTGGCGGTCATTATCAGCATCAAAGCCGCTAGCAAGGGCGAATGGACAACACAGGGCTGGCTTTTCACCCAGTCGTTTACATAATGGCCCCTTCGTGAATCCTTTGTAGGACAGTGCACTATCCTGCTCCCAGCGTGTGGTTTCATATCCACAAATTTTGATTCACTAAAGAAGAGGACTCAACATTTCCAATCAAAGCACGGCAGACTCATTGTTGAATCACCCAGTGTTTTGTGTTGTACTATGTTCGAAGACTGGACACCGACACCCTACTCCTCTCCTGAAATCACAGTGCCACATTGCAGGTACATGCAGCTTGTATTCGGAGTTGCTCAACAAAAATCAGCTTGACTTATAAGGCTGTTTTCCGAGGCCAATCTGTGATGGAATTCCACACCATCCATCGGTAATTGCCCATGACACTCGCTCCTCCTAGAAAGACCATGGCTGTTGTCTCGTGCCTTTCTCTTCCAAAGACCGTATATAGTCGGAAAGTTGGCTACTAGGGCTGCACCAAGTTGCTCGATGGAACCCCAGACGTATCGGCGATACTTGGAGGTACTATTGTTGCTAACCGGCAGCCGTACTAGCGCAATCGCTGTGAGAAGAAATCCTAGGGAAAAGACACAGATCACTTGAAGGCGACTGTATCCATTAGAGTCTATTTAACTCATAAAGATAGGGGCTTGAGATATACATACCTCTTCAGGGGCTGCATCTTGAGTCTAGATATCCAAGGCATAGGGAAAATGATGAGCATGAGATCTGTGGCCATGTTAAGGCCCACAAATACGAAAAGCTGGATTCTAGCCTGCGCACATTCCGCTGGACCTTTGAAATCTTTTATGCATTAGTTGTCATGCATACATCACCTCAATCCAACAATATACATACCCTGGACTGACCAGTAGAGCCATACAGGGTTGCAGTCAACAAAGCAAGTGACCTGTATCACGATATATGTGACAGCGAGGACAACCCATAAGCACTTGATAATGCGGCTGGCTACAAGCAGTCGCCCGAATAACTGTTCAAAGAGAAGCAGTATCACCGACTTTTGTATCCACAAGCTGCCCACAACTCAGATTAGTCCCAGCTCTAAGAACAGATCTCTCAATCGCGACGAAACAGCCTTACTATGTGTTGTATATGAGGCGGTTTGCAAGTATCATCTTTCCCCCAACCTCGCGCTGGTATATTGCCGATTCTGTGAAGATTTGGCCGCTTGAGCCGTTACCCCAATCCCATAGAACGACGACAGGGACAAGTCCGATTCGGCAGAAGACACAGAGAATAGCAATTATTGTGAGATAACCACTCAGGCATAATCCATTGCCTCGAACTTTCTGCATAACCAGCCTTAATACCATGATGCCAATCGATGCGACTCCAAATACTGACGTTAGAATGAGTACGACTTGCTGCTGAGAGGACACCATCTTGTTCGTCGTAGCATTCTTTCAAGTCCGATGCGGGCTTTCCGTGACAGTGAGAGCGTGTCAGGGGATAGGATGCTCATAGCGATATTAAAAGTCACGAATTTGATAATTTCAGAGTTCGGCGAACAGACCATGCTGAGTGGTAGGTCCGAGCATTTATTGAACCAAGGACACCGAGTCCTTGGAACCCATGCCACCCAAATACGGGGTAGTTCCACCCCGACGGTTCTTTCCAATCCAACCCCACATCACAACCCCAAGGCGAATCGTTCCCAAGAGTGGCACTACCGTCTTGTGAGTGGTGCGTCTGCTAGAAGTTGTCTTGCATCGATGACTTGCCCTCAGTGGTTCGGAAGCCTAAATCCATGCTGGGGCGATTGCTTAACTCGGCTCACTGCTCACGATCGCATGGCTGGAGGCTGAATTGAGTTTATGGAGAGAGCTCCAGAGATCAATAACTAGTGGATTAAACGTTTGTCCTTTGCCACACGACCACGTTCGGTACCGGTAATGTAAATAACTCCACATGACACACGCGGCAAATACTTGCGAGTCTTTTGGCCCTCGGTTCTAAATACAATCCAGTGGCCACTTTCGTAGTACTAGCAATCGAGCGATCTAAATTAACAATCATCCCACCAGAACTTTGTGTGGGAGCGCACGGTAAGGCAATGAGTCCAACCGCCACCCAGCACACGCTTTGCCGTTGGTAGCGACCTATTCGGTGCATTAAAGTCTGGGATTACCGTAGGCGGTGCTGGGACCACACCAATGCTGAGGCTGCGAAGCACGCTCGACGTGGTTTGCGAGTAGCCGCATTGCGACGTATGCCACAGAAAAGCGTAGTCAAAATTCTGGATTCATTGCGTAAGGTGTATACAGGCTTCAGGGACAATTAGAACGTTTCATCGTTCGGCTTGAGTGTTTTCGATGGGAAGTTGCAATGGACGCGATGTTATGGCCTGATATCCCAGGCATCAGTACCACGCTAAGTGTAAGTTACCATTACATATTATTATAAGATCATCTAATACGCCCTCTTATTTCCGCCTGGCCAACTTGAGAGCAAGACAACAACCATCCTAATTCACATTACACCCTCACAGTTACTACCAGGTCTTAGAACCTAGATACTATCATCATACCTTCAAGGCAAGAACTTCAAGACCACAATCTGCTTTCACCATCTGCTTACAACAACAATATAATATCTCCACAATCACTATCAGAACAAGACTCTAACTCAGAAGACAATAAGTTTCTGTAAGCAAACCAGTCATCAAAGGAACTTGCCAGGCATGACAAAACTATATTAGAAACAGAGGAGGAAATAGAGAAGCTACTTATTAAAAATAGCCCAGCTAATAGATTACAGCACATCTTTAGTCCAATATCCAGGCCAGTACACATAGGAAAACAGGATCACAGCCAGCAGCAAGAAAGGAAAAAGAGCATACAGGGGAAACCACACCAGAAGGGAGATCCCATGTTCAAAATAGAAGAAGGATTTCAGGATTTTTCAGATAATAATAGTATTGATTCATTCAATCTGGATGAGAAGGACATGAATAATTGGCAGGACAAGCCAGTAAGTCAAGTCAATAGAAGCCCAACTTATCATGTCAGCTAATTTTGAATATCCACAATATAGCCAAAACGCGGCCTATATATGCGGCTCACACTGGTATTTTCTGCCATCGTCATTCTCTTCCTAATACTTCTACTCAGCGCATACAAAGCTTCCAAGGATACATACACCACAAAGCAGATTTGTCCTGATTTACTCTCTAACAGGACAGCTCTCTTTGCTCTAATAGCTATTATTATTTCTCTCAACAAATTTCATACCAACTTTTTAAATCATAGATTATCACCCACTCTTAGCAAATTCATTGCAAAAGGTGTTTCTCTAAAGTATATAACTCCAAGCTTCCCTAATATCACATTTCTGAATCACTTTATACTTATTACCAGTCTATATCCCAAAAGCTATAGAATAATCACAAATAATTTCTATAATCCAAATCTCAAAGAATATTTTACTATTACACTAGAGCTTAGTAATAACACAAAGTAGTAAACAATAGAACCCATCTAAATCACAGCTGAGAAGCAAAGCATCCATATTACTATTCATATATAGCCAGGCTCAGAGACACACATTAATAACATAGATCCAAGCTTCTATAATAAGTTCAACAATTCCAAAGTTCTTTCTCAGGAGGTTAAGCACATTATAGAATTTCTAAACTTTCTAAGCAAAGAAAGTAATTGTCGGATTAACAACGCTACGTATCGGCGCCTACAGCGCCGTATGCGTAGTGAACGTCGCGCACCGGAGCGGGATTATTATATCCCTAGCCCCGGCTACGCGTCGTCGTATATAGCCACCTAGCCATCCCCGAGCCCCTAATAGCAATATCCGAGCCATACGCACGGATGATTGAGGACACGATGATAACGAGCCCAATGGGACACAACTACTGGACAAAGATGATACCTACAGAAAGACATGAAGGAAGATGGCCAATCCGGAGCATACTATGGATCCGGAGCGATATTGAGGCAGAACAGATTCCAGTGGCATCTCCAGATCTGACAGCTATGAGACTACAACTACCAGACCAGGCAGTGTTAGTGGTCTTAGCCTATATGGAGGGAAATAATAAGGAAGCATTAATATCTACAACTAGAGTATTATATGATCTAGTAGCAGATATCTACAGCAGAGATAGAATATAAACAGATATTTTAATTATAGGAGACTCTAACCAGCATAATTAACTCTGGGGTAGAGATTAAATATCCTTAGCAAGATAAAAGGAGGCAAAAATACTAGTTAATTATATAACTAAATATTCTCTCCAGAGTCTCCTACTAAGAGGTATTAAAATATAGTACTTAGAGGATTTAAAAACAATAATTAACTTAGTCCTAGTATCAATAGAGCTGGCAAAAGAGGTAGTTAAATATAAGATATATTATATAAATTATAGATTAGATTATCAAGCTATTGAGACAGAGTTTGATATATTAATTTTAGATTAATCTACTATTAAGAGACTGCTCCAAAAGAATATACTTTAAGTAGAAATTAGAGTAAGAATTACTACTAGCTTATAGGTAGTTTCTATAGATAGCTTAGTCTAGTAATAGATAGATTACCTTATAATAGTAGTTATAAAAGTAGTTTTAAAACTTATGCTAAAGGTAAAACCCTTACTATATACTAAATAATAGTAGATAATAGATCTAATATAGCTTTGCTGTATATATATCTACAGAAGAAATTAGGCTAGAGTATAGTATAGGGCAGGATATATAATCTTTAAGCTTAAATAACAAGCATGGAAAGTAATAAAAGAATATTATAATATAATCAGGAAACAGAAGAAGGCATACTAAAAGGATTTTCTTATTAATAATATTAATATATAGTAAGTAAACAAATATCTAAAATCTAGTAGTAGCTTATTTAATAATAAAATTCCACTATTAGCAAAGAGGGATAGATCTACTATTAAAGATAAAGTGGAATAGGCAGAAGAGCTATTTATAATTTTTTTTCTGCTGTTACTAGTAAGGATTGAAGATAAGAGAATCTAGCTATAAAAAGAGCTAATATACATGTCTGAACTCATTATAGAGAAGATTAAATAGAAAATCTTTAAAGTAAAGCTATAGAAAGCACTAGAAGAGGATAGCTTTTTAGTAATAGTATAGAGGCAGCTCTAGCTAGTAGTTAAAAAAAGAGTATTCTGTATCTTTTAGAGATTATTTTAAGATAATAAACTCCCTTCCTAATAGAGAAATATGAAGATAATACTATTAAAGAAGCTAGTAAAAGATAACTACTTACTAATTAAAATATAAAGACCTATATTATTGCTCTCTATATTAGATAAGATCCTAGAAGTAGTTATTACAGAAAGAATATTATATACTATTAAAGAATTTAGCCTATTATTTATAAACTACTTTAGAGTAAGGAAAAGGCACTTAATAGAATAAGTACTATTACTACTTCAGGAAGAAATCTATAAGGCCTAGAGAAATAGAAAGGTTCTTAACTTAGTTAGTTTTAATATTTAAAGGGTATATAATAGGGTCTTTAAAGAAAGATTACTGCAGAGACTAAAGGTAAAAGGAATACTAGATAAAATAGTTTAATAGATTAGTGCCTTTTATTTAAGGTGCACTATAACTATTATAGTTAATGGATTAACTAATAAATAAAAGGAGCTTTTTTAAGCAGGCTTATTATAAAGATTACTGCTATCTCTAATACTATTTCTCTTCTTTAATACAGATCTAGTATAATACAGGATTAGCGCTGCTAGAGAATTAATTACATTTATAGATAATTATATAGCCTAAGTAATAGGCCCATCAACAGATGCAAACTATGATAGTATTTAAGCAGTGATTAATTGAGTTTTAGATTGGAAAAAGTACAGCAGAGCTACATTTAAATATAATAAAATAACTATAGTATATTTTACTTGGACTGTGAGTTGTTCAAGTAATATACTATTTATTATTAAAGATAAAACAGTCAAGCTGAAAGATAGTGCGAAGATTTTAGGAGTAGTGATAGATTTATAACTATACTTTGAGAAATATATTGCTAATACTACTATAAAAGAATTAGTAGCAGCTATAGTGCTGAAATGACTAAAAATAGTAATCTCTTAGACTGTAAAATAACTATTCAAAGTAATAATAGCACTAGTAGTAGATTATATTTTAAATATCTAGATATATACCTGCAGAGTAAAAGGGATATAGTATCTAAATAGAATGCAGAAATATAGAGTGATTATGGTTATAGGTTCCTTCTAAATAGTAATAATAGTAATAGCTAAGGCAGAAATAAATATTTAACTATTTTATATTTAACATACAGAGAAAGTTATAAAACTATAGGTTAATATCCAGACTCTATCTAAGTCAAATCTACTAGCTAGATTAAGAACTATTGCTACTCAGAGGTTCTAATCTCCACTATAGAGGATTATTTATCCACTTAAAGTAATAATAGAGGAAAGGATTAAGATTATCTAGGTATTCACTATATTACTATAGACCAATTAGATATTATTAATCTATAAAATAGATAAAGATAAAGCTATTAGCAATATTAATAAAGCAGTAGATATTCTAATTGCTATAAGCACATCTATTAAATCAGATAAGATGGGCATAGAAGGCTATATGAGAGATATCTGAGCAAGTGGGAATAATATATTTAATTATTTAACCCCTTTAGGCAAAAGAACAGAATATAATCTGTATATAATAGAGCTAGAAGCAATAGTAATCTCTTTAGAATATATTCTATAACAGATATATTAGAGATGCATATTTATTTTTAATAGTAATCAATTAGCACTGTCTGCTATTAGCCAACCCTATTAACAATTAGGCCAAGAATTAATCCAGTAGATATATAAATAGGTTTAATATTTACAATAATAAGGAAATATAGTAGTCATAATTTAGATTTTAATATATTTAGATATAGCTATAAAATAGCAAGTAAAAGCAGAGATATAGAAAGCAATAAAAGTTAAATTATTACCAGAAAAACTGCTATACTAAGCTAAGTCCATAGCTATTAGACTTACTCTTGTGGAAAGGTAATAGGAATAGACTCTCCTAGAATATATTAGAAGATATTCTAAAATAGTTGATATAGCTCTCTTAAGAAAATATATAAGAAACTTATATAATAGATTGAATTGGAAAGAGATAAAGATCCTAGCTTAACTTTAGATAGGAATAATAAGGTTTAATAGCTATCTATATCAGATAGATACAGTAGATTTAAGTTACTATGTCTATAGCTAAGTAAGTGAAATAATAGAACATTTCTTATTCTACTATATATAATGGACAGTAATACAAGAAGATATAAATTAATATATAGAATCAAGATAAGGAAATCTATCCTTCTTCTTAGGCAGTAAATCATATTTAAACCCTGAGCAATAGTAACTAGATATAAAAGCTGTCTATATAGTAATTAAATTTATAATTGCTATAGGAAGATTAGAATAAGGATTTAAATCAAAATCTTAATTATTATAATAAAAAGTGAAGATATTCTCTCCTTAACCCTTCTTAACCCTCCCTCTCTTCCAAGGTAGATCTCGCTATAGCTGCTGAAGATAGAACACTGCATACTTAGAGAAATTAACCTTTAAGATCATCTACTGGCTAAAACCCTAACAAGGGACCTCTTAACAAACTAACTAAAGAAGCCAAATACTAAGTATACACATGTTGAAGCAAAATTATGGGTTATCACGTGTAAGAGGGGGTTTACGAGAGCGTAGTAGTACGGGTAAGGAATAGGGCTAGTAAAACGTAGGTGTATGTATCGTTCGCAGCTATTTGCTGCTCTCTAGGAAGCCGCGACGCTGCGGCTTCAAGATATGTGTTATGCTGACTAATACAGATAACTAGCCTAGCCGAGGTCATGTGGATCATGTGCCTCCAGTACATGAAGCTATCCGCAGCGTCATTCATTCCACAGCCTTACAGCTATCCCCCTTCTTCTAAGGTCACGGCCCCGGGACCAAATTTGTGTTGTAGCTAGGTCTCATGAATTTGAAGCTCGTGTCCAAATTTGAAGCTGTAATTTGTTGTGGTTATAGAGTAATCGTAGGTGTGTGGTATGGCCTGTATGTATGGTTGTCTTTACAAATATAGATGTAAAGGCGCTATTTTGGCATTAGTCAATTATTCCCACATATAATATTCTTGGTAAGGTCTCATTGGCTTCTTCTCTTTCCTTCCTTCAATCTTATTTGCTATGGTAAGTGCAGCTTCTAATTCATTATTTAACCCTAGATCTTTGTTTTATAGCATATAAAGTTGGATATAGCTTCATTTTCTTGTTCTCCAGCTTTGATTTGATTTTCTTGATAAAATTCTAATGATTTTTGATGAATTCATGGTTATAATAGTTTAATAGGTCTTATAGCTTGCTTTGCTTTAGCTATCCCTCTTCTTGTGAGCAACAGCCTCAGTGCTTCAACATGCTAATACCTTATGATATAGACAGAATCAAGCTCTTTATTATCTGTACCATTCTCTCCAGCCCTTGAGACTATCGCTGCTGCTGCTCTTTGAGGTAATAATATAAATTTTAAAATTCTTATCAATATTTATACTTATCATCATTAATAAGGCTAATAATTTATAGCTACTTATTGCTAAGGGGTCTAGTAGTGCCTTTATGACTACTATAGAGGGAGTAATTCTCCCTAACAGGTCTGAAGTTACTAGACCTATTAAAGTAATAAGTTGTACTATGCTTTGTATTATTACACTAGCTAATATAAATAGACCAATAAAGAGCAAATCTCTTTCAAGATACTATGCCTCCCCTATCTTCATTCTTAGAAGCCATCTATACAATAACCACTGCTAAAGGAGTGCTTCCCTGTCCAGTACATTATGAAGCTAAAAAAGATGAACAAACTCTGTATGGCTTGTTGTAAGGGTAGACACTATTGTAATCTAGTTTGTCTTAATAGGTGTATTTTGCAGCTGTTATTAACTATATATAGGTGCTGGATAACTTTGTTGAATAGACCCAAATATTAGTGGTCTAATTTTATAGTGAGGGATAGATAGATAAGTTAATCATATCTATTAGTGAACTTGATAACCAGCTCTATTATCAAGTATAGAAAGCCTCAGTGGCTACTTCACTATTAAAGAAGTCTATTGATAAGTCCACTGCTGCTGCAGAGACCTCTAATTTAGAGATTAATAATATTATTATTTACTCACCTCCTTAGTCCAATATTGAGGAGGAAGAGGAGAAGAATAAAAATAAAAATAATAAGAGTCAAGAGCGCTCTAAGCCCTGTTAGTTGCTTAGTGGTATACATGATCAGTCTCTTTTACCATATTTTTGTGAGCTTATTGATCAGGTTTTTATTTAGTATCTTCAGTAAGTAATTTATCTGCTTTAAATCATATATAATATATACTAATAATTGTAGTAAATGTGAATAGATAGTTTTTGAATTAATTTTGCTTCCTTCTTTTAGCTTTTCTTTGCACTAGTTTTGGGTTATTTAAATAGCAATCTATTACAGCTATATTAGCTATATATTCCTTAGGTTCCTAGATGTATTCCTCTTTGGGGTATCCTTTCCATTTGATGAGATATGATTTTGCTTTATTTTTACCAACTTACTTCTCTATGCAAATCTCTTCTATTTTATATTCAATATTATTATTAATTAATACCCCTTCTGGTGGGTTTGTGGTCTTTATAGAATTGTGGTAGGGCTCTAACAACAAAATGTGAAAAATAGGGTATAGTTGCTTATACCATGGCAGTAGCAATAACTGATAAGTGTTATTCCATGTATTAATAACTTAAAAGGGTCCAATCTACTTCAGATCAAACTTCTTAGAGCCTCCTAGTGGTATAATATTCTTGCTTCAAAGCATTATCTATTTACCGGTTTTGAACTGCATGTTGATATGGTTTTAGTTAAAGTATTTAGCCTGCGATTCTGATGCTTATTAAAGCATTTCTTGCAGCATAGTATATTTTTCCTTTGCTAGTTCAGTATACATTGTTGCTAATTCTCTGTTTGCCCTTGTCTATTAACCTTTATCTTCCTTGAAATAGGCCTCTGGCAAATCATCAACATTGATTCTTATTTTGCTCTAAAACCCTATCAGAGCTTCAGTAGGCGATATGCCAGTAATACTATGCTTATTATTATTATATATATATTATGTTATGCTTAGTAAGCTGGCCTAATTGTCCTGTTTGAAATTGTAGTAGCACTAAAGATAGTACTCCAGTGTTTGATTCTAGTGCTCAGTTTAATTATTGGTTTGTGGGTAGAAAACAGTTGATAGCTTTCTTTTCGTACCTAGATAGAAGCATAATATCTGTCAAAACAGTAACGTGAATAGTTGAGTATAATCACTCATAATATACTATAGCATAGTGAAGTATTTGATTAGTATATTATATATGACTATGGCAAAATCTTCTGCATTAAGCTTTTCAATTGTTAGTACATATATGACGTACTTTGTCAATGGATCTACTATTATTAATATAGTGTCGTAGGTCTTGCCCATCTATTAGGACTTGAGTAACTTTGGTATAAAGTCTAGGATGACAATTTCAAATAGCTGTGTTAGCTTTGGCAGCGGCTTCATAAGCCTATACTTTTTGTGCTGTAGTGTAGCTTCATGCTGACACACTTAACAAATTTAGCAATAGTATTCAACATCTAAATATAGATGTTGCTAGTAGTACTTTCTTGCTATAATATTGTGTGTTCTTTTCATACTGAAATGACCTCCTTAAGTATCATTATAGTTTGTTTTCAGGATCTCTTGCTTTAGTGCTTGATCTGGTGATATATATACTGCCCTATTGAACTATAGCAGGTTGTCTAGTCCTATTAACCATTAAGATTTATTTACTAGTGAATTTGGATCTTAAAACTAACTTCTAATAGCCTTAGTATACATATCTGCATGCTGGTACTTCAAAAGTATAATAATAAGCAGTTCTGGTATATCCAAATAAGCTGTCTTAGTACTAATAGCTGTTACCACTTTGTACTAGAACACTAAGAGTTCTAGATCTCTGGCAACTCCTTCGACTGTTCCTGGAGAATTGAGTGCATTTTAAAGCTTAATCTCTGATTCTTTATTAATATAAAGAGGCTCCATTTCCTCTTCTAGATGCACCATGTAAGCTATTATTTCTGGGCTTAATATATTATTAGAGTGGATAGATTTAGTGATATAGCCTTGGCTCAGCTTCTCTTTCAAAGTTAACAGTAAAGTTCACCGCTCTCCTGGAGCTTCGGTATAGTCTAGCCTTTGACTTAGTACATCTGTAGGATTCTTTGTCCTAAGCTAGTACTTAATATTAAAATCAAACACTGCAAGCTTCTCAGCCTATCTCACCTAATGGTAATTAAGTTCTTTTATAGTCATAAAATAACATAGATTATTGTGATCTAATAATATAGTAACTATCTCTTTACTATCTTCTAAGTAATATCTCTAATGAAGAAATAACTCTATAATAGCTAATAACTCTAAATTATAGGTCTCATAGTTCAACTTTATAGCTTTTAGCTTATATGAGAAAAATGCAATCAGATACTATTACCTATTGTCTTCTTACTTTTAATTAAGAATTATGCTTATAGTAAAGTTCAAAGTATCTATTTCTACCCTTATTAATAGGTTCAGGTTATAATGCCTCAGTATCAAAGCTTTATAGAATACTTATTTGAGCTGCTTAAAAGCTCTTTTAACTTTAGTATTAAAAATAAATTTATCTTTTTCTTTACTTTAAGCCCTCTTTTTAAGGTCTAAAAAAGTTTTTGCCTTCTAGGAGTAGCTTTTAATGAATCTTTAGTAAAAGTTAGCAAATCTAAGGAATTGCTTCACTTCATATATATTTTTAGGCTCTAGCCATTCACAAATTATAGTAACACAGTCTTATTCTATACTAATACCTCTAAGGCTTACTATAAAACTAAGGAAATATACTTCATCAACCTTAAAGATATATTTTAACAACTTAGTATACAATTTATATTACTGTAGCTATTCTAAGATAGCTTTTATATCAGATTTATAGCTTTCTACATCTTTTAAATAAATAATAATATCATTAAGATATATAATGCAGTATATATCAAGAAGATTGCTCAGGGCTTAGTTAATATAGGCTTAGAATGTGGCTGGGGTATTAGCCAGGCTAAATAGCATAATAGTATACTCAAAATGCCCATATCAGATTCAAAATGCTGTTTTCCACTCATCTCCTTCTTTGATTTGGATCTGGTGGTAAGCATCTTAAAGATCCAGTTAGGTATAAATTGTAGCACTAGCTAATCAGTCCATCACCTCTCCCATTAATAATAACAGATAATGATTTTTTATAGTGACAGTGTTCAAGCCCCAGTAATCTACATAGAGGTGTAGGCTACTATTCTTTTTTAGTATGAAAAAGATGAGTGCTCTAGCTAAGCTTTTAGATTTATAGATCCAGCCTTTAGCTACATTCTTAAATATATAGTTTCAAAGCACTTCTTGCTCCTTAAGACTCAGCTAATATATTAATCAGTATAGCAGGTCTTTTCTTAGCTCTAGATTAATTGTATAATTATGCTTTATATAATTCAGTAGCTCTACAGCTTTTTTCTTTAAAAATATGTTAAGATATAGCATTATATAGCTTAGCAGATTAAAGATATTAATAGCATTTAAACTTAGGGTTCTATCTCTATTCTTTATATATAGCTCAGCCTAATATATAGGATCATTATTCTCTGCTTTAAATAGAAATTTAACTACAGAAATCTGCTCAATCTATATCTCTAGTATTTACTTCTTTATTTAAGCTTTAGCTTTATCCTCTGTCTTCAGCCCTAGTAGATACCACTATTATACTGCACCTTTCTGGGTTTAATAGTAATAAAGCTTCTTCTCAGCTTTCTCTTTGCTCTGCTTGCTTCAATAGAACCATTTCCATATTAAGTAATAGATATCTGGATCCACTTCAATATACTATGGCATTCCCAGAATAATATCATACTTTGTCATAGGTATGATATTATACACTTAGTACATCTTTCCTACTTCTTCCACTGAATCAGGGGTAATAACATCCAAGTATATCTTACCTGATATAGGAATCTGATACCTATCCACAGCTTCAGCCATAACTGCTGCACCAGTAACCCTACAATTATAGCATCTTACCCATTCCTGATTGATAAAATTACCACTAGCACTGCCATCAATCAAGGTGAGTGCCTACTAGCATCTATTTAGAGTAAGCACATAGACATATATTACAACACAAAGTCCAATATTCATCTGTGTAGTACAAATTCCTAAGGCCATACCCACAGTGTCAAGGAAGTTGAATAGTTATTTTATATTAGTGTTATCACTTTATTTTAGCCGCAATTTAGGGTATAGCTAGTAGTAATATTCCTTAGTATATCTCTTCTTGCTGTAGTAACTACAGGTTAGATTAATACTATTAAGGTTTGAAAGTGTAGCACTATTAAACCTATTAATTGTCTTCTGGTGTGAATTATGGCTATATAGCTGAAAACAATAAGTACTATAGTCTCAGCTTGTTTCTCTATTGCTTTAATAGCTTAGTCTGCTCCATATACCTGATCTATTTTTTGAGTTCAGGGTTTGATTGCTATTATTTAGTTTAGTTCAGGGTCCTTTTATTATATATTAGCATTCTAGCATGCTATCTTCAACACCTTGAAGCCATATCATATACGCGTTGTAGCTTGAATTTGTGGGTTTATGCTAGTCATTAGATTTCTTCTCTATTAATTTGAGTACTCTCGCTATTAAGTGAGCCTTTCACTGCTCCTTGGTATACTTAATACTGAGCTAGCTTTCCCAGTTTCATAGCGCAATGTTGAACTAAGTCATGCTTTAGTTTTCCTGCTGCATTAAGGACGCATAAACTCAGTTTATTTTTTTTTAGAGTAGCTCCAGCAAGTTAATTTGCTGTACCAGGAAGTTGTTAAAATTATACTATATCATTATATCTATATCTATACTATCATTTACTTCTTAGTCCTATTAGGTCCTTATATCCTCACTGAATGCTTTTACTGCGGTAATAATCTTGCATTTATCAGCTTCGGGGCCCGTGTAATACCATTAATTCTTTATAAAGTAGTATTTGAGCTCTAATTCAAAGGCTCTCTTTTAAGGAATTCTTTTTATAATATAGCACTATTCAGGGTCAAATTTAGATAGCTTTATCAGTACTGCTATAGAGGGTAAACAGCTCATAGCTATAAGCTTAGCTATTGTAGCTGCTATTAGATCTTCCCTGCCATTATATTATTGAGCTTAATTAGGCACCTAAACTTCAGTTGCTGCATCTTATAGTTCTAGAGCTTAATACATTACAGCTATAATTTATTATAGCAATGCTTTAGCTCACTACTAACATGCTTCTTCAGCCACAAGTTATATTGCATAACACTTAAGATCTATCTCACTTATAGCTAAGATCTCTTCCTCTATACAGGCTTAGAAGGATTCTAATGCTTTAATTTATTCCTTATCATGCACAGTAGCCTCAATTCACATGTCTTCAGACTCAATACAACTTTCTTGAGCTCCAGTTTAGCTTCAGGTTTCAGGGGCCATGATTTCTAACCTTGTACTGCTGGGCCCTCGTGGAAAGAGCAAATAGACTGTAAGAGGGGGTTTACAAGAGCGTAGTAGTACAGGTAAGGAATAGGACTAGTAAAACGTAGGTGTATGTATCGTTCGCAGCTATTTGCTGCTCTCTAGGAAGCCACGACACTGCGGCTTCAAGATATGTGTTATGCTGACTAATACAGATAACTAGCCTAGCCGAGGTCACGTGGATCACGTGCCTCCAGTACATGAAGCTATCCGCAGCGTCATTCATTCCACGGCCTTACATCACGAGTTCATGCCAGATTTATGGGAAATGATTATGTAATTAGCACACTAGTGCCCTTTAGGTTAGCACCTCCGGGCGTAATAAAATATCCATCCATCCATCCCCGAGCCCCTACGGTTTTGGGGATCAGTCGTTTATATTTGAATATTTTATGCTTATAAGCAGGCTCAATTCGTAGGCTTGTTGGACCAGCCTTACTACCGTCTATGCTTCGTGATACGGACCGTAGTTAAACCAACAGTAATAATAGCATTAAGAAGCTTCAACCATAATTTATTACTATATACATTCTAAATATCAATACTACTAAGCATCTTTATAGTCCAAACAGCACCAAGATCCAATCCATTATTATTGTAAGGCGGAGAGCTCGATACGGGGATAACCTCAACACGGAAGCTATATCACGTGCTTTGTTTTGCCCTAGGGTTGCTGAGTCAGCAACCCGAAGCGCGCACGAATCGAATATGTAAATAGTTATGATTCGGACAGAATCTTGGAAGGTAGCAAATAGCTTATCTCAGAAACTCAGACCCGAGGCGAGGATTACTCAGCGCGCTGAGGGCTGCCAAGACGGGCTAATACACTAGTGGCAGTATTGGCCTGGTAAGCCAATCAAAATCAATATTCGAGCGCAGCGAGAATCCTCGCCAGAGGGTCTGAGTGAGCGTGGTTCCAATTTCTTAGCATGATGTTACGAATCAACCTGCATGACGCTAAAATATACTATAACCAAAGAGGAAAGGTCACTTTGGATTTGCAAATGTACAAACCATACAATAACAAGACTAATGGAAAGATGTCAGGCTGGGACACTTCAGTAGGGGACACACACCAAGTCACGTAAAGATACAAATAGTATACCACTAATAAAGAAACCAAGTGGTAGACATTACAAGTTACATTCATTAGATAATAAATGATCTACCATCTACCATCTACCAAGAGTGGTAGATAATATACGGTATACAGAACATGGAGGATTGGATATATAAAGACACTCATTTACCATCATGTATTTAGTTCTTCATAGTTCTTTAATCTAAGTTACTCGATTACTACAGTGAGAGTCAGCAAGGCACATTAACTTATATGGGCACCAGGCTGTACAGGGGATCTCTTCTATCTTAGTTACATTAAGACTTCTACACACCAGTTCAACTATCGTCACTTTGTTTACTCAAGTTACTTTATCAACCGACTGTTAAGGAACCTTTATGTGGTTCAACCAAGCCTAGCGTACCTCGACACAACACTGTTTAACTAAGGTGGATCCAGGTCCGTGACACATGACCACTGTTTTGACCCTCGAATTGTATGGCGACTCTTTGAGGCTGTATATGTACATGAACTATATATCTCTATTATATAAAATTGAACTATTTTGTTCGGATTGAAATTCTCTACATCTTGTGCTAGTTTCCGAGTCCTAGAACCCAAGTATAGGCTATATAATTTAGTCGCAAAGTTTACATGTTTTATAGGTTGGTCACGTGGATGTTAGATTGGATGAAGCTATTTTGATAAACTCCAGATATACTCTTCCCGCCATCACAAACCGCCCTTGAACGATAGATATTCTATCTTCCTACTCGCCATGAAGACTTTTAAAGACTCTAGAACACACCTAAATTTATGGAAACACTACAGCAGACTCTGGAAATGCCTATGCTACGATCTAAATGTCAATCCTCTCAATTGCAGGCATTGCAACCTGAAATACCAGAATGTTCGTCAATACCAACCCCTATAGAATTACCTCCATTGTCTTTTTTGCGGCCAGAATCGATCTCCGTCTTGATCCAGCTCAGGATTTGCAAGTGAACACGGGATCTAACAGATCTGAGGTCGCCGATATTGCTCACGAAGAGGATGAGATTATTCACATCGATACTAGCAACAGTCGGCATTGTCGCAAGCGCCCTAACCGATCCCAAGCCGCGATGGGAAAAAGGGTGGACCAAATCCTATGCATTATGAAGAAACAGTCTATCAGCCCACAAACCTTTGTACGGTATTTCCTGGAGGATACAAGAACTACGAAATACTCCCGTTTATCTTCGCTCAACCAACCGTACGTTCTATCCAAGATTACTTCGTCCAAGGAATTGAAAGATCAGTTTATCTCCATGATAGTCAACGAATTTAATCAATTACTCGGCCAGAAATACTTCCAGACATTCGATCATGGCACTAGCTTTAATCAGGTGGACTTTGAGGCTGCCTATAATAGCATCAAAGAGGTTGCCCCTATATAGCATAATCTTGTCACAGCCTTGATAAAGAATACTTGCTCTTATTAAGTGAGCTACCAGACGCATGTTACAAGCCAGGAAAAGCCTCATTTGAAATATTTCTATATAATCACATCTATCATCAGTCACGCTCAGTCAAAGCAGAATTCGAATTTCCTTACACGCAATGTTGGCATATATCTTCATGGTCTTAGTGTATAATGTCAAGCACTGGAGACATTATCTGGACTTGGGATCAGCAGCAGCTACCACGAGACGCTTGGTCTGTTTTATTGTATTTACAATAGAGAGCAGGTATAGTTTATTCCTTCCACTTCAATATTATGATCATTAAACACTCTCTAAGACTCCTAAAGACTCTCTAAGACTCTTAAAGACTTTCTAAGACATGGAAAGACTTTCTAAGATGTGGAAAGACTTCTTAAAGATCCGAAAAATAGTCCAAGACACCGAAGAATCATTCACGACCTGTGATAGCAAATTTTGACCCCGACCTTTTTGTGTATAAAGTCATGGAAAGACTTTCTAAGATTCCGAAAAACAGTCTAAGATACCGAGAAATGGCTAAAGACCCCAGACAAGTGCCGAAGACAGGTAGAAGACGTGTGTTATATCGACGTTGGTGGTTGTGGTGATGCGGCCCCGGAACGTACAACAGAATCAGCAATCTTCGACCCTATATATGTACATCAACCACTGCCTTAATCCATATAAAATTAATATGGATGAAAAGAGAATTGCTTACCCAATATAGGAAAGTATGTCCAAAGAGCTCGATGGCTAAAAAAGTATAGTGTTTTGATGATTTTGTTGAAAAATGCATCGCGGAAGCCAAAATTCGTTAAAAAAGAGCCCCGAAAACTGCTCTTTTTCGACCCCCATATATGTACATGATCTAATTGATTTTTCGTGATAAAAATTGTACCGTTAAATAGAGAATTGCTCACTGTATATAGGAAAGTATGCTCAAAAATATGAATTGTAGATATAGAGTATATTGTTGGGTGTTAAAGTTGTTGCTTGCTTGATTTTTGGGTTAAAAAAGGAGCTGGTTATTAAGTAGACGCGCCCACACTCACTCAGACGCTTCTACGAAGCTTTTTGTCGCGACAGCCTATTTAGGCTTAGCGCCGTTAAAAAAAACGCCTAGTAAAGCGGCTGAGTACTGAGATAACAAATAGCTACCTTACAAATCATACCCTACCCTTACAGTTCTCCTATGACTAAAGCTACTTTGTATCTTATTATTATACTTCCTATCTACTCTCTTACAGTCTATTTGCTCCCCTTAAGAAGGAGACTTAATTATAAAAAATAAATAGCTATATATTATAGCAATCAACTTAGCTTCCAGTAGGCTCCCAATACCCCTGTAGGAGACTATAAACCAATAATAACCCCTACTCTAAACCCTCTAATAGAGCAGGAAATATTGAATAAATCAGCAATAATTCATGCTAAAACCTTTAATAAGACTATCACTGAACAGTCAGAAACAATCCCTCCACTAGATCCAATCCTTGACCTAGCAAGATCTACTACATCCTATATAACAGAAGAGTTCTATACCTTTACTCCAGCTCAATAACAGGCCTTTAAGGCCTGAGTTAAGGATAAAAAAGCATAATATAAATAGAAACTCAAGACTAAGACCCTACTTATTACAGCTTATATATTAATAGAACTTTTAAAGCTAATAGCTATCCTATTTTAAGATAGATAAAACAAGCTAAATAATAATCATAATACTCCTATCAAATCTAGTGCTCTTAAAGACCCAATAGAGATTGAAAAATCTATTAAAGTTACTTCTAGAGCAAGAAAATGCTACTATAAATTATCCTTATCTATAAAGAAATAGGAAAAGAAGCCTTCAATAATTAATATTAAGAAATTCAAAAATAATTTAATGGATAAAAAAATAATTTATAATATTAAGATGCAGAATTATTTCAGTTATTATATATAGTATTATAATATTAATAATATAGATTATAAATATATCCTAGCAGCTAAAGAAACTCTTAGTGATAATATAGCTAAGAAGTAGTATATATTCAAACAAGATAGTCATAACCTAAAAAATATAATATAGGACAAATTTGATATATTTCTAGTCTAATATATCAAGGATCTAAGGATCCTAGATATTAAAACTAAAAATAAGATTGAAAAGGCTATATAATGTAAGTAACAAACTATTACTGACTTTAATATCTATTTAAAAAGCTAGGAATAACATATTTTAAATCCCTTGAATAAAGCATAATAAAAGGTACACTTATATATAAAGATTCTTGACTCTTTTTATATCTTAATTATCTTATAATACTCAGACAAACTAGATAATTATAACTATTTTATAGTGTGGCTATAAATCTTTAAGGATAGCTTACTAAAGAGATAAGTAAAGCTTTAGAAGAAATAAAACTATTAAAATAATAATAACTCTAGTAGTAAAGATAGAAATCTACTCTCTATATCTTTAAGCTCAAGTTAATAACAATCTAGATGAGCAAGAGATTATAAATAGTAAACCTATAGTTCAAATTATAATAGTAATTAATATAAATCAAATAAACTATCTTTCAGATCAGATAACTTTAACTACAAGAAGTAGCAATAAGATAAAGATATTATATATAGCTATTATAAAAAGAAGAGCTATACTAAACTTTAATACTAAAATAAATATCTAGAACTAAAACCTAAGTGGGCAAGTCAGAAATAACTCATTAATCAGGTCCTTAATACCACTATGCTTCTATCCTTATAAAATATACAGTAAAAATATAGGCTTTATATATCTATTTATATATATATTAAAATAGAATAAGGACTAGTGAAGACCTTTATATTAATTAATAATATAGCTAATAGTAACTTTATTAATAAATTATAAGCTTATTAGAATAAGATTCAATTTATAACACATATTATAACAGCCAAAGCTGTTAATAGACATAAGATTATTATATACAGAAAGGCTATATTAGATATAACTATACTAGACTTTAGAAATATAGTAAAAAAGATATTATTATTATATTATATAGTTAATATAATAAAATATAATCTTATTCTTAACATCCTATAGTATATTATAGCTAACCCAGATATCTTCTAGATCTAGAGGGAATAGTATTACTAAGATAAAATATCTACAGCTATAGTATTAAAATACTACTATTTATAAAATAGTATAGTCTAATATTAGGAAGCTAATCTGGCAAATCTTTATAATCTAGATATATCTAAGATTATTTTTATATATAAAATAGAGAGAGAGTTACTAGATAGAGCTCAGACTTATATTATTAAATCTATTAAATTATTAACTAAAGCTGTAAATCTACTAGCTATAGTAGAGATTAAGGAGCTTTTAAAGTATATAAAGCTTTTTATAGATATATTCTTAGAAGAGCAAGCTATAGAATTACTTTCTCACACAGAATAGGACTATATTATTAATATTAAATCAAACAAGGATCTCCTATATCAGTCACTATACTGTCTCAGTCTAAAAGAATTAGAAGTATTATAAGAATATCTTATAGAGAACCTAGTCAAGAGGTGGATTTATGAAAGCCTAGCTAGGGCTCCTATCCTATTTATACCAAAAAAGAACAGCAGTCTATGTCTCTGTATCAATTATTAAGGATTAAATGCGATTATAGTCAAGAATTATTACCTGCTTCCTCTTATCAGCAAGACAATTAATCAATTAATTAGAGCTAAGATCTACACCTAACTTAATCTATGAGATGTGTACCACTGTATCCGGATTAAGAAAGATAACAAATAGAAAACTGTGTTTTATATATGTTATAGGCACTATAAGTATACTATGATATTATTTGGTCTGGTAAATGCGCCAGCCACATTCCAGACGTATATGAATTGCACACTAGCTGATCTACTTGATATATGTTGTATAGTATATCTTAATAATATTATCATCTATTTATAAGATAAATCGTCACATATAAATAATATATAGTGGGTAATAGAATAGCTATAATAATATAAGCTATATACTAAACTATTAAAATATACTTTTAAGAAAACTAAGATTCAATTTCTTAGATTTATTATATTGCCTGAAGGCATGCATATAGAACTAGAATAAATTATAATAATTTATGATTAATCTATTCTATAAAATATCTAGGAGGTCTCCTAATTTACTAGATTTATAAACTTCTATTATTATTTTATAGAAAGCTATTTATAAATTATTATACCTCTTATTAATATAACTAAAGATTATAAGTAGGCTTAGAAAAGATTAATAATAAATTAAAAAGCTAATATCAAAACTCCCCTCGTTCAGAACCAACCCACCCATTGGGTGGTAACCCAACCAAATTTTCGCACCAGTTTATTGCTTGCATTGAGTACAATACAATTCTCGCTGCGCACCCTATTTCACCTCAAAACAACCAAGAAATCGGCCGTCAAAAACACCTCTCT